>JALIZH010003008.1:0-13873 GCA_030522465.1 Rhipicephalus appendiculatus | reverse complement strand
CTTTCTCATTCTATGATTTTATCTCTTTCGCTCTCTCTTCCTGTTTCTCTATTTCCTCCCTTTCCTTCTCTCCGTTACACTCTTTATTTTTTTCTATTCTCTGCTTTCCTTTGTCCCCTCCTCTTCAACCTCATATCATTCCTCCTCGCCTCCGGTTCTCTTTGCCATCACATTCTTATGCTATACTATGCTATATTATACCATGCTATACGATGCTCTACGAACGTGCCTCTATAATCGAGTGGTTACGTCGCTCGCATTCGTGAAGTGGCTATGCGGCTCGAATTCCACCTCGCCAAGAAAATTTTCCTTCCAGAAATTTCTTTTTCTTTTTCCATATCTTTCTTCCCATCTCCCCTTACTTCTTCGCTCGCGCATCAGAGTTATTGCATTCCATGCCACACAAATCGACACACGTGCTCTGGGACTGAAGCAGATGATGAAGACGTGGACGAAAAGGAATGTAGAAGCAGCGCGCGCACATGTTCGGGAAACGCGCAGAAGGTGAAAAAGGCATAATATGATCAGGGTTTTCAGCTAGTGCGCACGGCCTCAAGAAAAGCTTAACAATTCCGCTCACGAAATTGCACAACACTTGCAGGATTGCATTAATATACAAGCTGTTTTTATTATTTTTTAATTAATGAGCATTCTTCAAGTTATCATCGTAATGTTAAAATTCAAGGTCGTGGTTGTTTCGCCAGAGTGGGTAAGTGCCTTATTGTTGAGGATAGAAACGCACAAACAATATGACAGGTTCTTCTATTTAGCGCGTGACTCACGCTATAGGGGACAAGAAAAAGAAATTGGAGATCTCGCCTCCATTCTCTCAATGGACGTCGCAGGAAAAATATGTATATATATTTAATTCTCGCTAGGGGGGCTAGCTTCAGTAAATGCATATTTCTTTTTTTTTTACACGTAGGGTGGCAGTGCGATCAAGTGAAGTCATACATGCAGAGGACAACCGGCCTACAATCATCTGTCTGCTATTATTATTTTTTTTTTGCAGATAAAAATATTCGTTTATCCACCGTCAGCCAAACGCTGCATCAAAAGCAGGTGCTTATTTCGGACTCAAAAATTAGACAATACCCGAATAGTTGGGCGTTCTAGGTGTTAAATTCAGCAGGAAGAGACGGACATTGTTTCGTCGCAGGTACCAGTGAAAGCGTTAGACGTTTTCGCTGACGTTTCAGCATTTGAGAGATCGTTTGAAAATAAAATGGACGGCCCTACCATAATCGAGGGAAGATGTAAGCATGAAATATCTACCGGCAAAGCTGATTGGTTGGAGACTTTACCGGCCACATCGTTTCGGAACTAGGCAAGGGCGCACCCCACCAAACCACACTACTCTGTGCACTCGTCCATAACGACACCATTATTAGCGCAGACTGCGCGAGATAAATCTTGCGCCTTGCCTAGCGTATTCAGCTGATTGGGCCACGACATGGCAGCAATGACGAGGATTAATGGCAACAGGGGAGCAACGTTGGACGGGGGGCTAGCTGGTGCGCTGCACCCACCGTGGCCCATCTCTCGAAGCATGCGACAACTCGCGCTGCGAAACTCATATAGCAGACCATTGTTAGCGTTGAATACAACTTATGTGTGTCTGGCCCTATCTGTCTTTGAAACGTCGCTTTTGACCCTTTCCAAAATTGTAAAGTTAGCTTTTATGTGCCAAGCACTTTAGGGGGCAAGATGCCCTACGCTGTTGTCGTCGCCATGCGTACCGCAGGCAAAACCACGTATAGTATAGCCAGCTGTAGCATATTGACCACGCGCTCGCGCGAAAGACAAGTCCTCTTCCCCATGTACTTCGAGGACATTGATGATAATATTAAGTACGTTCATTACTACTATGGCTATAGAAACATGACAACATAAGCCACGTATAAAAATTGAGAAAGGAAGGAAGCGAGAGAAATAAATGATATACTATACGAATGAAAACAGAAGTGATTTTACATAAATAGAAAAATCGCCAAAAGAATTCGATAACAAAAGAAGAAAGAAGGAGTGGAGGACAGAAAGCCAAAACCGCAGAGAAAAACGCCAGGTCTGCACGGAACGCGCATCACAGTCACAACGAAGCTGGAAGAGTGGTCTTTCTAGAGGCTTTTTTTAAACACTTGTGGCAACTAGTACAAGCACACTAGCATGGTACCCACTACGCCATAAATCATCATAATTTTTGTGTTGTATTGAAGGGTCCGATGATGCCATTATTCGTCATTCTTCGGAAAAGCGTGTTACCTAGTTGCTACACACTTGGAGGGCATTATGTGCACTTGTTGCTGCTGTTTTCCTCAAGACATGGCTCATACCATGGCGAGGATTGCCCAAGTAGAAGGTGAATTTTCCCTATACTTACTGCATTGTGTCAATCCTAGGTGCACTGGTTAGTTAATTTTTTGATTAGAAGGGCCTATTGCGATTAATTAAATATGGCAATTTCAGCCAATTCGTTTACCAACAAACCTTTGTGCCCAGGTGCCCATATTCAATGAATGCATCGGAGATGACACGGAACTAAAGATTTAAAGAGTCTCAGTAAAGGCGTCCCACCAGATGTGGAAAGAGAAGAGCACACAGATAAGGAGTCAGTTATAATTGCTGCTACTGCAATGGAAGTACTTGTTGATGCTGTGGCTGACGAGGGTGAAGAATTATGCCTGAGGCTTTTGTAATGAGTTGGTGCATTGAACAATCCACTCGTTACGCAATTCGCATTGTGTGACGACCTGGTTGTTACTTTACTGTTCTAAAACACTTTACAACACATGTTAACACGATTCCTTACTCGACATGAAGCCTCCATAGGGTCAGTTTGGCAACGCAGTTTCGAGCACCGGTGTAGCTCATTGGTAGAGTGTTCAGCTACCACGCAGGATGCCCGGGTTCAATTCGCTTTCTATCCCAATTTTTTTTTATTTATTAAGTTTTTTCTCATTTCGCGAGACAGTGTTTACGGACACCCGCCAAGGCGCAGGCGGCGAACAACTACGGCGCCAGAACAGCCCTTGTTGTGATGTCATAACACCTTTCGCTGTAAAGCAAAGAAGGATGCCCAGCTCCGCGCTTTCTTCACGTTTGGCACCACTAGGCCGAAACTGATTTAATGTTTTTTTTAGTATTCTTTTTTTTTTTTTTTTTTGCGGTGCAGCTTCCCAATTATTAACGGCTAGTCTCTAACTGCAGTTTGTTCAAGCACCATTTGCTTGCGCTATGACGCGGAAAATCTACTCAGCTCTCTTAATGTAAACTCGCATAAAAGAAAAGCAGAGCACGGGCAAGTAGGGCCTCCTCTTCACTTGAAGCAAAACAGGTGCCACCACAATGTGCAGTGTATGGAAGGTATAGAGCTCGATGAGTTCAGGATGGAGAACAAGACGAGAAGAACAACAATACGAGCCCTGCACTCTGCCCATCTAGTGATGTGCTCTATCCAGTTAGCTCTAATCTTTATAAGCATGTAGCGTAGGGAAGCGCACTTCGAGATTACGAAAAGGGCCCATTGTGGCAATAAAATCAAAGGTCAGCAACATGAGGTTACAGCTTCAGTGGTAGTGTGAACAAACATTTAGAAGAAGTAGGGAGTGATATATCTTCTAGTTAGTCTAGAATGCTGCCACAGTAAGTGATGCGGTCCTGTGAGAAGGTGTGACAGCCAAACAACGCATTTTCAAAATTTTTTTGAATGATTTCCCGGATTTCTCGTTGGAGATAGCCGGATGATGTCGTCTGAATGCACGTATGTTCTTCGCTGCTAACACCGAATGTCCCGGTTTGAAGTTCTTGGATAACGGTGGTGTAATTTCGTTCACGGTCACTTGAAGGCCGCAGAAAATGGGCCCTGCAAACATTTCACGCTTAAAATTAGGAGCCACTTCACACTGTGAAGGGGGAGTTTGAACCATTCCACTGCCTGTAACAAAATCCGAAATGTCTGTCCCGAGAATCCTGTGATACTTAGTACATGCTCCTTTAAAGTTACCCACTTCAACAGCATATCTTTTTCCCACCACATGCGTCGCGTTGCCTGGCTTGCCGCATGCGCTTGGCGTGTAGTGCACAACGTTTATTATTGCGATAGCAATTATAGGGACACTCTCGGCTGATTTTTGCCGTCGCCGTCATGCCCCGGGTATGTATATGTATGTGTATATATATATATATATATATATTCGGCTGATTTTTGCCGTTCCCGTCATGCCCCAGATATGTATATGCATGCATGTATGTATGTATGTATATATATATATATATATATATATATATATATATATATATATATATATATATATATATATATATATATATATATATATATATATACATACATAGTACTGAGGTATATATATATATATATATATATATATATATATATATATATATATATATATATATATATATATATATGTATATATATATATATATATTCAGCAGGAAAGTTCAGTGGGTTCGGTCTGTGTAAGAAAAAAACGGGTGCACGTACGAGAAAGCAACACTTTTATGCCTTACGTTTCGGCCGTGGCACGGCCGAAACTCTCTGACGAAGGCCGTGCCACGGCCGAAACGTAAGGCATAAAAGTATTGCTTTCTCGTACGTGCACCCGTTTTTTCTTATATATATATATATATATATATATATATATATATATATATATATATATCAGAAGAAAAAAATGTCAAAGGCATCCGACCGGGGATTCGAACTAGCGACCCTTTGCTTCGCATCGCGGTCCATCCGACCGCTCAGCCACGCACTTTTTTTCTTTACTTCTTTTTCGTCGATTGCATTACTTTTTCTGTGCATGCACGGGCCTAATAACGGCAAGCTATTTATAGACACCACTAACCACTGGTGGTGTGCAGATCTCGGAGAAGCTCGAGCGTGTTTTCTGTCACGCAACACTCATACATTTTCTTTAAACTTGAAAAACTGTCCTTGAGACGCGCATGAAAAAGGGGCGGCCCCTTTCTGTACCCACTGGTGATGTGGAACGAAAAAATTACACTATCTCCCACTAAAGGGAACCATGAGGGGGTGCGAAGCAGCATTGGGGGGCGCACACCAAGTTTCCGTATACGCTCACTCGGCCGTCGAAACCAAGCGTCGGCGTCGAGCTAGCGCTTCCGCTACAGAGCGACAACGCGAGTCTGCGGCGAGGGTAGCGAGGCATTCTTGACAACTGCAGCGGCCGGGAACCGACGGAGCGACCGCACGATTTAAGCGGTACTTCCTCGACCGAGCGCACGCGGTTACATGAAATGGGGGAGGGAGAGGATGGCGTGGGTTTACAGGCTGCAGCGCGCGGGCAGGAGAGGAGAGAAGACGACCGAACGCCTGCGTAAACGCCCGCGTGAAGGAGGAGAGTGCGCGGCCGCAGCGCGGAGGAGGAGGAGCGCTCTAGCCGCTTTATATTCACACTTGAAAGAGAGGAGACTAGAGGAGGAGAGCAGCGCATGCGCCGCGAGAGCAGAAGCGAGATTGCAGGAGAAGCGCAAGCAGGTGGCAGGAGAGAAGTGGAGAGAGACGCGCAGTGTTGGAGAGAGGGAAGGAGGAGAGTTGCGCATGCGTAGTTTGAGTGCGGACGCCGTCGCCGACGCCGCGGGACATACCCCCGAGCAAAAGATGCTCCGCATCTAAAAGAAAAGAACACTGCGCGCACCTTGCGTCAGACGCCACCGCGTGGCAGGAGACGTAGAGGGGTCATTCGCGCACCGCAATTTAAAAGAAGAAATATCTAAGAGCGTCGGGTTCTCCGCTGTGGACACTTGCCGCCTGTTGCTCTAGCACAAAGGCGTAACAACTGTGATAGTTTTTAGATGTGAAGCATCTTATGGCGAAAGCTTAATCCGGTGGTGGTGGTGGTGTGCCGCGTGGCCTCCCTTACTGCGCATGCGCAAACCCTTTCAAAAAATAAAAATAAAAAACCTTCTCTCCCCCCTATCTCCTTTAGGCATCCCTCCCCGCGGCAACCACACCCTCACTGCGCATGCGCCTCGCATCCTCTCTCGCCTCCTACGCTCCCCCCCTCTCTCCCCTCTAGGCATTCCCTGCCAGCGGCGTCGACATTCCCACTGCGCATGCGCGTCCCCCCCTCTCTCTCCTTTCCTACGCTCCCCCCCCTCTCTGGCCTCGCGACGCCGACGCAGGCAGCGTCTGCTAACGAGTTTCTTGGTTGAAAAACCGACTGCTCGCGCTGCACAACCGTTCACTGGCCACCCCGTATATATGGCAATGGATCTTGACCTGCAAGGTGGGGCCAGTGGGAGATTTCTCCTGTGCGTTGTTGAACAATAAAAATTCGCAGCGTGCGCGTTAACTAAAAGCGGACGGCGGGTCTCTCTGTCCAGTCGGAGTCTTCTGTCTCTCATTGCCCATTAGCAGCGATTGGCATGTTGCAGTAGGAAACACCGCTCCATCACTGCGTGCTTTGCGCCTCCCCAGTTTTCTCTCCTGCGCAACGCTGCGATGAGCGCCAGCGTCAACGCCGCCGCCAGTGTAAGCGTTAGCGCCCGCTGCTTCACATCTACACATGGTTCCCTTTAGCGGGAGATGGTGTCAATTTTTTTGTTCACGCTTGCCCTGTGTATACCTGCGCGTTCTTTTAGAGCGTTCTTCTTTGTGCTTCAGCTGGAAGCTGCAATTATCTAGCTGCTCGTCGATCTTCGTGTGATTATAATTTGTTGTTGCCGCATTCGCTGCTTCGCCCTTGACTTTTGGTGTTTGACCCCCGCATGCTTTTCCCTCATTTTACTGGAACAGTGGTGAATAGCGGGGTGCGCCCAATTACTTTAGCATATTCGTTGTATTTTCTTGCATACTGATGGCTCGCCCTAGCCATCCACAGTATCGCTGAAATCAAGCTTGATTTTGGCAAAGTAGCCAGTTCGATCCTAGTTAATTGTGAATGATACGAGATGCTGCATGTATGCTTATTGACCGCTGTTCCATTGTGAAGGCTCGATTCATTTCTAATTTTTCAATCAATGAAACAATGAAACAGTACTGAAAATCAATGAAACATTACTGATAGAAAAAAAATTGAAGGGTTTTCCGGTATATTGCCCCAGATTACCGGGGAAAAACATGCACTGTGTCATGATTGGCTGCGTATGGCATGTGCTTTAACCTTCAAATTTGTGAAACTACACTGAGCGCTGGTATTATTATTTGGTGCCTGTGCTTTCTCTTGTTACGCTAACTATGGAACCGAACCAATTAGTACAAGTGTCTACGAAGCATAGGAGCCAATTTCTCAAGGAACATGCCAGGGTTTCCTGTTTAGTACAGCGGTTAACCGATCAGCGAATAGTCACCCGAAACCTCCACGCTTCAATTTCGCAACGACCAGTTCAGGGTAGCGGAAACCTCTTGTCACAAAGAAATCCCGGCAACGAAGCCGCCAATGACCACGCCCGAGGTCTCATCAACCGGGCGGCGGCGGAATCGCAGTCGGGCTCTTCCAGGGAGCGCATGCACTCGTTCAACGAAATGACCCAAGCATATCGCGCCGAACGCCAGCTATACCCCCCCACCCCACCGATCCCTGGACAATTTTCATCAGATATTATGGCGTCGCCTTCAGACCCGCACACTTCCCTCCCCCTATTTCCTTTCCCGCATCTACCCAGGGAGCATACAACCCATCCTGTGCTCAATGCACCCACCCCCACGCTACCCTTACCCACATCCTCCTGGAATGCCCGGCGGACCCTCCCCCGCGGGGCCCGGAGCCACTGACCACATGGGAGGAATGGGAGACCCTGCTGCGCTCGACGGACCCGGCCAAGCAGAAGATCGCCACTGACCGGGCCGCCCACGTCATGGAACTGCACGGCCTAATGAACGCATAGCGCAGTGGGGTCGTGCGGGGACCCTGGGCCGTATGTGCCCGAACCCCTTGGTCAAATAAAGTTTCACCTCCTCCTCCTCCGTCAATATATACACGTCCTTCTCACTCACACCACGCCACGGCCATCTTCATCTCGACAGGAGGCAGTAGTGTTACACCACGCCAATATTTCGCAAAATCTTCTCTCTCAAAATACATTTTACACGAAGTGGTAGTCCGCCCACGAAATGAAAACTCGCCTAAAATTTCCATTTCATGATTGAGTGCAACGCAAATGTCTTTGACTGAGTCCCTTTACCGTTTGCTTAGTTTTTCTTTAACCCTCCCAGGAAAGCATGAGCTAGAAGCAAGCGGCTTTGCTGAAAGGGCCAATCAGGCCCTTTTATTTTGTAGTTTATTACTTATGTGAAGATATCAAACCATACAGCGGGTAGAAAGTGGACCAATGAAGGTGCAGACAAATTTTTAACTCTTCAGTCAGATTCTCGCTATATATAAATATAAAAATCCGGCAGATCCCACGCAGTGTGGGAATCGATGTAGTGCGAAGCAGCCAGGAAGTAGGAAATCATGCTTTACATAATTTGCATGTCATATTTGACATGTTAGGAAATGTCATTTATGTTCGTCATACAGTCACTTCGCGCAATACCAATTTTGGTGTATATCAAGCTAGCGAACTGGACGCAAGCGCACCATGAGCGTCGCATGTAAATGGCGTTGTAGATGATACGCATGCCAAGAATTTCATGTTACCACCGGCTACTTATGTTCGTCATACAGTCATGTCACTCAATACCAAATTTGGTGTACATCAAGCTAACGAAACGGCCGCGAGCATGCCATGAGCGTGGAATGCAAGTCATGTCGCTCATGACATGTCATGATTTCCATATTACCACTTGTCATTTATGTTCGTCATACAGTCATGTCACTCAATACCAAATTTGGTGCATCTCAAGCTAACGAAAAGGCCGCGAGCACGCCATGAGCGCGGCATGCAAGTCATGTCGCACATAACAAGTCATGATTTCCATATTACCACTTGTCATTTATGTTCGTCATATAGTCACGTCACTCAATACGAAGTTTGGTGTATATCAAGCTAACGAAACGGCCGCGAAAGCGCCATGAGCATGGCATGCAAGTTATGTCGCACATGACAAGTCATGATTTCCATATTACCACTTGTTATTTATGTTCGTCATACAGTCATGTCACTCAATACCAAAATTGGTGTATATCAAGCTAACGAAACGTCCGCGAGCGCGCCATGAGCGTGGCATGCAAGTCATGTCGCACATGACAAGTGACGATTTCCATATTACCATCTGTCATTTAGGTTCGTCATACAGTCACGTCACTCAATCCCAAATTTGGTGTATATCAAGCTAACGAAACGGCCGCGAGCGCGCCATGAGCGTGGCATGTAAATCATACTTTTCATGACAAGTTAGTCATGATTTTCATGATATCGCCAGCCATTTATGTTCGTCATACGGTCATGTTACGCCATACCAAATTTGGTATAAATCGCATTAACGATACGGCCAGGAAAGCACAAAGTCGTAAGCGGCTAGATACAAATGCGCATGGGACAGGCGCACGCAGTGACTATTAAGGAAAAGGTGAAGAAATAAGTGTCAGCCCGTAACTGTCTCATTTAAGGTCACCTCAACAGGCCGACACAGGGAGGGGGGAAGGGTAGTAAAAGATAGAGGTAGAAAAAAGATCGAGAGAGATAAGAATGCGCTCCTATTCCGCGTCCGAAAACCGTGACAGCGCGAGCCCCACGCAATGCGCAGCCATCGGGAAAAGCCGCCGAGAAGGTCGGAGGTAAACAGTGAATGCACGAAGTGCGCGCCGGATGTAAACAAACGGCAAGAAGAAGAAGAAGAAAAAAGGGGTCTTCCGCACTCACGTAGCAAGTCCTGTCGATCTCGCAGTGGGCGTCGTATCCAGTGAGTTAATCCTGACCGGTGGCGATGGCGTCGTGAGCGGCGAGGGCCGCGGCGCACATTCCACGAGCAGGACAGTCCACTGGAACCAACGTCAGTACTGCACGAAGCGCCGCAGCAAGTGCGGCAAGCACAGCGTCTCTCTGGTCGTCGGCTGACGGCGGGTGACTCGTAGGAGGAGGCACGGAGGGTTGACGAGTCCGTCTCACGACGACCGGTGAGGGCGTCGCGGAAGGAGAGGCCCGGTTGAGCCACGGAGTGAGAAGGGGCCGCGCTGCGTCGCTGAGTGATGTTGACGGCGGTCCTGGCTTTCTGCAACGCTTGGCGGCGTGTCACGGGGCCATCCGAGGAGGCGATGATGACGGCGGCTTTGCGTTGGGCCTGCCAGGAAGGGCAGCGCGGCTCGTTCGCAGCGTGGTTTCCGCTGCAATCGATGCAGCGCGGGCGTTCTGCTGGGCAGGGACCCCCTGGGTGGCTACCGCCGCATCGTAGGCAGCGCTCGTCGCGCGAGCAGGTTGCTGTGGCGTGCCCGAAGAGGCCGCAGCGGGCACACTGGAGGGGGCGCGGCAGACGAGGCCGGACCGGTCTCCTGAGCTTGAAGAGGGAGACCTCCGATGGAATGGCGGTGCCCTCGAACGTGATCGTCACGCATTTGCATCGGCGGGTGCACGATAGGACTGGGGCAGCCGATTCGAGGTTTGCCGAGATGTCTTCGGCAGCAATGTCCGCGTCAACGCCATAAATGGTTCCGACGCAGGTGTTGGTTACCAACTGCTTGGCCCTGACGGGAGTCTCGCAGATCCGAGCCACTCGTAAGAGCGGTGAAGGGTCTGCACAGTCCACGACGTCCACGGCAACGAGGTTGCGCCGAAAATTCACGCGGACGCGCCGTGTTGCCGGTATTCCGGAAATGAATGCCGCGATTGAGTCACGAGTCGCGGCCAGGAAGTTGGTCTTCTTCCCGACCGGACGAAAAATGACAGTGCCGCCGCATTTAGATGTTGCGGGGGCTTCGGGTTCGGGCGCCGTCGTGTTGTTTACATCGGCGGCCGTGTGGGGGGAGTCAGGAGTAGTGTTGATGTTGAAGCGGAAAGTGGCCGCTCCAGATTCCCTCCACACTGCCGCCGAAGTGTCGGGCGATGTGGGGGGGGAGTGTTGTGCTCCCAAGAGGAGCTGGATGTGGTGGTATCCGTTTCTGTTGCAGAGGTATTGCTCAGAATGGGGCTTTCCCTCTCTTGCGCGCTCGGGGGCGAGCTCGGTTCGTTGTGAGGGGCCGGAGGCTCCTGCTGAGGTTGGCGTATTGTCGCGGACGACGCCGAGGACGTTGCCGGTGTGGTAATATCCTTTTGTTTCTTTTTAGGCCCCTTGGGCCGCTTGTTGCCCCTGCTCCTGAGGACCATGGGTTCCATTATTTTTATTAGCCCTCAAAGGGCTGCGCACCCGAAGGTGCGAGATGGGAGAAGGATAAAAAATTTTCTAGACTGCGCAGTCGTAGGAGCGAAAAAAAAAGAAGGTGTGCCCTCCTGTGTGTATACTAGTCGAACTGGACCGGCGCACCTTCCATACTCTATATGTGCGCAGATGCATTTATGTACACCCCTCGCCGCTGCCGATTTCCTCGGGGACTTCGCGGCATTTAACACCGAAAGGTGTAGGTTATAGAAGCTTGGTTTAATGAGCATAAAATTACGGGAACTTCTCAGGTATTTACAGTGCTGCCTATCCCGTTGTTATAGTCGTGCTTGTTAACAGACAAGTCTGACGTGGAATAGTTAATCCATATCTTTATTTCCTTATTAAATGCGAATGCATTTCTTAGTCGGGCTATGTCAGGCGCATCCCGCGGCGTCCGCGGAGGAGGAGGAGGAGGATAGGTTGAGGAAGTGTCCGCGCGCCGGCAGGTGTTATCTCTCCGCTCTCAATCCCTCTCCCATAGCAACAGCTGCGGGCGCGAGCGCTTAACCTCGCCCCTAGCAACCGGAGCATGTGGTGCGAGAGAGTGTAGGAGAGGGTAGGTGCAGTGCTTCGCCGCTCCTTCTCTCGCCGGTCGCTCTCTCTCCTCCCTGCGCCCCACTCTCCCGTCCGCTCGCGCCTCACTCTCGACCGTTCCTTGGCTGGGCGCCTCTCAAGGCGATGGCAGAAGTCGGTGTCGGCGCAAGAAATGCATTCGCATTTCCTCACGATTCCCTTCGGGGATGTGGGGGGCATTTTTTTAGTACTGTGGACAATACGTCCGTGTACGATTGAGAAAGCTAGGTGACGTATACAGAAAGATATTTGAATGAAGTCCTTTTACATCAGGTGGAGGTGATTATGAAATATACACTGACGAAGCACCGCATGATGTATAGCCACACACACTCACACGCAGACGCATACGCACGCACTCACACACAAACACGCACACACACACGCACACACATGCACACACACAGACACGCACGCACATACACACTCACACACACACACGCAGACTTACACGCGCACACACATGCGCATACACACACAAAAAAGACACACACACACACACGCACGCACGCACACACACACACGCACGCACGTACGCACGCACACGCGCATAAGCACACAAATAAACACACACACGCACGCACACATACGCACGCACGCACACACACACACACACAAACACGCACGCACACACATGCACGCACACACAAACAGGCACACACACACACGCTCGCACACACGCATTCGCGAACGTGTACAGCGGTTTCGTGGTGCTTTGCCGCAGGCCGAAATTATGCCGCAGTCCTAAGCACGAGTCCCGTTGATGGTGTAATGCCGCCTGCAGAGACACTCTCTCTGATGCGTATCGCGTGCAGTCACACAGAAGATGTTGGAGGTCTTGTGGTCGGTTGCACTCGATGCATGTTGGCAAGTCAGACAGTTGAACCCTGCTCTTGAAATAGTTGGTGTGGGCGGAGTTTAGACCGATGCGTTTGTGGACATGTTGATCTTGGCTGGATACAGTTGTTACAATGACAAGCGATTTCAGGAGTTGATCTAGGCTGAGAGAACGCGTATATAAATGGTTTGGTATGGCAAAAACTGGGGGGGTCAAAGCGTTTTCACGATTTTCTGAGTAGGTCTTGTGACCAGTGGAGCTACACTTGCCAGCTTCGTATTGGTTGCTTGGGAAAATAATTTCAGCCTTAATAGCTATCTTTACGCGATTGAAATAAGGCAAGAACATTTAATCTACGTAGTTCAATTGCAGAGTCGTATGTCCAAGATGTATCGCGCGCAAGCAGTCAACAAAATGATATGTAAATATTTTCGCTGTAAAAAATATGCGCGCCTTCGTAAAAATATTATTTATTTAAATAGTGGAAATATTGTTAATTGGTTGGGCTACTCGCTAGTTCTGACAATTAACTTGGATGGTTTCGGCACAACAATGTTTTTTTTTTATTAATCATAAAATCGTCATTCCACACATCTACACCTATTGCAAGCATAGCTTTCCACAAACGAGAAGTCTCACAGCAGACACTGATGTTTCGGAACGCACTTGTTATCTCGTTTTCGGCGGTACATCTTGCCGGTACACCAGCAACCGGGCATACACTCTAAGGTACAAATACCACGTGGCCCCTCCACTCCGCATGTGTTTTCCCTGCATGTTCGACGTGCACTTCCGCAGCCGAACGTCTCCCAGGGCTTGCAGCTTTTCTTGATCGCTTCTTCGTCTGCAAATAAACGGGTACTGGTGTTATTGCGTGACCTCCGCGAATATCTCCTGCGGCGCTGCTGGAGCTGATCGCGGAGGTCACGGTAATGGCAACAACTAGTAGCTCTCTCTCTCTCTCTATATATATATATATATATAAATAAATATATATATATATATATATATATATATATATATATATATATATATATATATATATATATATATATATATAGAGAGAGGCTAGTGTCTGAATAAGATACGCGCGTACGTGTCAGACACTAGCCTCTCTCTATATATATATATATATATATATATATATATATATATATATATATATATACATATATATA
>JALIZH010003005.1:5000-86954 GCA_030522465.1 Rhipicephalus appendiculatus | reverse complement strand
ATCCACTGTAAACACCTCATGAGGAATGAGGCCGTCATCGGAACGCTGGGCAAGAACAGCCGGTGTGATCCTGAGTTGTTGGTTCAAGATTCCTCTCTGAAATGCAGAGATAACGATGTCATCACCATCATCATGAATTGCCAACGTAGAAGCACAAGAAGTTGAGTAGAAATAATAACAGCGGTGATAATTATCATGCGGGGCATTCAGTGGTACGAGGGTCAGATGCGGTCAATGTACTCCACATAGATTCTTTGTGCGCCGGTTGTTCTATTACGAACAGGGACTACTTGATCAGGCGTTCCTGATATATTCTAGAGCTCATTTATTACTTATCTGAGGAATGCAAGTGACTGTTGTAAAGTTTAATTATGGTTCCAAGACAATGTTAATGCTGTTGCAGCAAGCTAATGATGGAGGGGCAAGGAATGAAGAGAGGCTTGAAAAATTACGATTGCAAAACAAATGATAGTTCAGTATTTTTCAGGGAGCCTTGCATCAGCCGCGCTTAAATGTCTTGCATCAGCCATGCTTCAACTATGTGATCACCAACGGAACAGTGTCTTTGACTGCATACTACAGTAAATCTGAATTTTTAAAATTTACGCAAGGGCTTTTGTTAGTTGTTTTTTGATCAATCATAGGTGCATGCAATGCATAGCTACATGTTATTGGAAAAATACGCGTATTTTTTGTTTCGCCAGTTCACACTGTTCCATAAGGTGTGAAATGCTTTAATAATGAGGCAATTGGCCTATATGTATTGAAAAGGGAACTTAAAGATTTTCTAAAAAGAGAGGAACTTTAAAATTTCATATTTTGTGCGAAGGTTTCTGTATCAGTTGGCACCGACACTAAGATGGTTTTTCAACAACTACTCAGAACTATTCCTAGAGTCCTGAAGAGTACAGTAATAAAGCGCCGAGGATAAGTATATGGCGATTTTTTTATGGTCACACGACGGTGCCGGAATTTCAGAAATTTATTGGTTTTGTTAAGACGTTTATGGACCCCGCCCCCCCCTTTCCATTCCCCAGTAAGAACATCTTGGCGCCGCCACTGTAACTACACTATACAGCACCCTACACGTAAGCTGAGAAGTCAAAGAGAAGGAACAACAGAATACCTGTTACGGTTAACTGGTGAAAATATCGACCCTACCCGCCACGGTGGTCTAGTGGTTATCGTGCTCGACTGCTGACCCGAAGGTCACTGGTTAGAATCCCAGCCGCGGCGGCCGCATTTCAATTGGAGCCGAAATACTAGATGCCTGCGTACTTGGATTTCGTTGCACGTCCAAGAACACCAGATGCGTGGTCCAAATTTCCGGAGTCCTTCACTACGGCATCCTCATAAGCATATGATGGTTTTGGGACGTAATACCCCAACAATTATTATTATTATTAAAATATTGGCCCTGCCGAGCGCCGCATAAATTTCGCCATTCGGCCGCGTATTGTAGCGTTGCATTCGTTAGTTACCACTTACCACCTCCACCCCGTTTTGCCGCCTCCTGATGAAAAGTGAAGAACGGTGTTCTGTGTCATGGTACAAGTCCTGCTCGAGTTCTGATCCGTTTAGCTGGAGAAAGAAGTAAAGGAAAAGACGACAACAGCAACACTTTGACGCACCACTAACTAGTTATACGGAAACCAGTATGACAAAGGAAGGTTTGTGAAAAAAAAAAGAATTGCATTTGTCGCACAAAGATTTCTAGAGGACGAAATCCTTGGCCTGGCTCGGATTCAGTCCCGTGACCAACGCCTATTCGGGGCGGTCGAATTACCCTTTTAACTAGCCAACTTTCGCCTTTGATAATCCATCCTCCATCTTATGGGCTTTCGCTGAACCAATTTGCAATTTTCAGTTTGTGTACAGTGTTGTCCCCTCTTAGGGTGAACACCAGGTGAACACGACTCAGCATCGACGTGGTCCGCGGAGTGCCAGTGCATCAGGCGCAGCTGCCCATCAAAGCGACGCGGCGCAGGCATACATGGCGCTGCTCTTGCTTGCTGGTGCACAAGTACCGCTGTTCGCGTTGCTATAGAGCGGGAGCGCGTCGCCGAGGACCGCTCTTGATCTGCTGTTGCCAGAGCAAAGCAAGAGCAGCGCGCTCCGGATCTGTAGCAGACGACGTGAAGCACATCTCACGGGTCCCAGTGCGCCTGCGCCACTTCACTTCGGTGCATGGCTGCAACGGGTGCAATGGCGCTCCGCGGAGTACGGCCAGGCTCAGTCGTGTCACCTTAAGAGTGGAGGACACTGTCCTTCAAATTATCGATTGATTCACCCTCGTTCTGCAATCTGCTACCGCTTCCTGGTTAGCACCGATGGCAGATGGACCACTCCAGAAGGATGCTGAACCCGGGTTCCAATTGCGAACCCGAAATAATTTTTAATCAACCAGTAAATTTTGCTTCTGTGAAAGCCATACGACTTTCCATCGAGGCTTTGTGCTACGAAGGGGGGGTTCACACTTTCTTTTCCTTTCATAACATTCGTATGGAAGCACGGTCATGAGCAATAGTTTAGGGACCTATTAGTGCCGCAGCGATCTTTTTCCTCTGCTGCTGGAGTATGTTGGTTGAAATCGAGAAATCAAACCTAGGTGTCTATGTACACGCATCTAGTGCAATTTAGTGAAGGGTACTTGAATAACAATGGTAGCGCAAGGAAGCGGGACAGAAGAAGTAACACGGAGACACACGCACAGCGCTGTTAGTGAAGGGATCCCAGGCTGCGCACTGCGCCAAGTAAAATGTATTTTCTTGCGGGTGCAGTGGTCTCCGAACTTTTTCCTCGCAACTGTATGCCACTGCTAGCACACATAGGTCGGCAAAATAAATGGAACTCACTCAGACTCACTCAATAAATGTATTTTTTCGCTTAGGACTCACTCGGACTCAGACTCGCCAAACGTTTGCTGAAGCAGACTCACTCGGACTCAGACTCACGAAACTTCTCTCCAGCCAAACTCACTCGGACTCAGACTCACCGGTGTTTTCGTCATCCAGACTCACTCGGACTCAGACTCACTAAACTTTTCCTCAAACGCACTCACTCGGACTCAGACTCATGAATATTTTCGTCAACCTGACTCACTCGGACTCAGACTCACCAAAAGTTTCCTCCAAGCGGACTCACTCGGACTCAGACTCACCAAAATATAACTCAGGCGGACTCACTCGGGCTCAGACTCACGAAAATATTACTCAGCCAGACTCACTCAGACTCAGACTCACCAAAATATTTGTCAGCCGGATTCACTCATACTCAGACTCACCAAAATTTTTCTGAAGCGGACTCACAGGCTCGCCTAACTTTTTCTCAACCAGACGTACTCGGACTAAAAATTAGCAATATTCGATTTGGCCCGGCTCATTCAATAAATGTCGAAGGAGCGCCATAAAATAGCTTATGTAGAATAACACATGTAAAGGGTTCACAAGTGCCAGAAAACCTTGAAAATATATGTATGATAGCTTTCAACATACAAAAAAAAGTTATTCCCCGTGCATCTCAATCTCTATCGTAAAGAGAAATTCATCATTACACGGGATTTTTGCAATATTGAGAATGTTTTCTTTAAATATAAGAATGGGTATAGCGACCTTCGAGGAACGTTAGGTTTTCATTCCTGTTACATTTGAAATGCGCTATGCGCACGCGCCATTTATTTTCAATGGGCGAGTGCGTACGTGCGTTTTTGGCAGACCCAATTAAATGAAGTCCTGTCTTACGCTTTGCCGTTCCAAGGCCTAATCACGCTACTTGGAAACGAAGAAAGCTTGACATTACGTTATGGCGTTTTCTAAACACGTTCATGAAACTGCCAATGGTCTTGCAGTCGATTTACCGCTCATTGAGGACGCGAAAAAGAAAATAATATGAGGCGGCCATCTTTTGCAGAATCGAGCTCACCACCGTTGAAACATTTTGGAAACAGCTTTATAGGTTGCATGGCTATGCCTCTCTAAAGTTTCGAAAACACCTGCCACGATAGTCGGTTATGGTGCTTGACTGCTGACGCGAAGATCACCGCATCGAATCCCCGCCGCATTTTCGATGGATGCCGAAATGCTTGAGGCATGTGTGCTTATATTTTGGTGCACCTAATGAACCCCAGGTCGCCATTATTTCGGGAGCCGTCCGCTACGGCACCCCTCATAATTACATCATGGTTCTCGGACGTTAAACGCCAAAAATTATTACATTAGTGTTTCGAATTATAGAAATGCTAAGTTCGGTTTTAGTCGATGTCATGCTTTCGCGAAGTGACTGCGGATAATATAGGTTGGGTTCTTACGTCGCAAAGCCAAGATGTGGTTGTCAGAGACGCCGTAGTGGAGGGCTCCAGATATTTCGACCACCCAGGGTTCTTTCACGTGCACCTCAATCAAGTACACGGGTTGTGACTGCGTTTGCTTCTAGCAAGATATTTTTTCGGAGCCAGCTAAGAGCCAGTTGTAACTATTAGTGACTACTTTATCTCGTGGATAATGGTAAAGAGTCGTATGAGTACCACGCTGGATACGGACACAAGGCAAAAAGGAACGTGCATAGGCGCGCCGATGAGAGCCGGCCAGTGTGTTCAAAGGTATGGTCGAAGCTTGGTACAGACCAAATGAGGTGGCAATTTTCTGCTTTCTAAAACCCCAATTGCTGACAGCCAAGCCGATTGCAAGAATGCCGTATTGAAAGGTGGGGACGCGGGCGCCGCTTCACAGTGATCGTACTAGTCCAGAGAAAGGACAGGAATATTCATTTTAAAGAAAAAAGTCACTGGACAAGGCGCTAAACTGACAACTGAGGGGTTTACTACAAACCAGACGCAATAAATTCACATAGCTAACCCTGCGCCATTAACAATTTTATTTCTTTTTAATCTCACTGCGTCGCTGTTATATCTATTCTTAATAACTTATTATTTGTGTTCTTTATACTTCGATTTCACTGCTAATCTCTTATGCATTCTCAAATGCACAGCTCCCCTCTGTAATTCCTTCGGGCCTTCAGGGTACTATTAAATAAATAAATAATTGAGGAGCCTATTTTCATCGGGTAAATGGGGGAAGCGGAGGTTGCTGTCTTCGTGCGTAACGTACTGTTTTTGTTTTACAGAAAAGTCACAGTTTCGCCACTAGGGCGAAGCAATGAATGCGATAGCAAGAAATTAGTTTGTCACACGAAGAACGACAAGCAGCTCGATACTTGCAACGCGCCGCCCCAGCACAAAGGAGGACGCTCGAGAAGGACGCATAGGTATACACAGGACAAGAGTGAACTAACAACTGTCGCAGTTGTTACGTATTTGTATTTGAGCGACGCGCTGTGAGTGTCCACAAATGCAGAAGCCGACACTGTTCTTGCTGTTGCCTCTGACATGGCTCATACCCACTCAGGGGGATTGGCCAAGGATTGAATATATAATTATATGACTTTTCGACGCTGTTTGACACTTCTTTTTCTTTTAAAGTGCGGCACCCGGAATGACCCCTCTGCGTCTCCTGCCACGCGGTGGCGTCTGACGCGTGCCCGGTGTTCTTTTGTTTTTTTTCTTTTAAAGTGCGGCACCCGGAATGACCCCTCTGCGTCTCCTGCCACGCGGTGGCGTCCGACGCGTGCGCGGTGTTCTTTTGTTTCATTCTACATCATGAGTGGTACAGAAGGGAGCCACGTTTTCGTGCGCATCTCAAGGGCAATTTTCAATTTGAAAGAAACTGTAAAAGCGTCGTGGATAGAAAACACGCTCAAGCTGTTGCGAGATCTGCGTACCGCGAGCGGCAAATGGTGCATATGAATAGCTCGCCGTTATATCGCTGGCACGAGCATGACCTGTGGCTGTGTTGGCTAGCAGGCTGCGGAGCGAGGGGTCGCTGGTTCAAACCCCCCGTAAGGTGGTCTGGAATGACGGCGTCGTCATGCAGATGGCGACGGCGACGGCGAAAAATCAGCCGAGACTGTCCATATAATTGCTATCGCAATAATAACAGACTGATGGGCAATTGGTGTGGGTTCATAATGACATCTAGCGATTCATGAAACATATGAGAAATGCGCTCATGTGCTCATATGCGCTCATGTCTCCCATGAGGGGACACTGCTCAGCGACTTATGAACGAAAGCCAGTGCTACAACGAATACAAAACAACTGAGATGAAGGCAATGCATGCGCTTTTTTTCTTTCCTGCTTAAAAGACTACATTCTTGAAAGATGCAGGGAGGGGGGTAAGGGATGGAGAGCAGTGCTCGAGTCTCGTATATTTCTCAGACCGCTCCTTATCTTCATACCAGCGCATACTCCCCTCCACCCCCCCCCCCCTACACTCTATCTTCCCCATTGAAGTTCTGAAACAAAACTTTGAAGGCAAGATAACATGTGGGATAGATTTGTGTATACACACGCGCATCATCTACGAAATATCAACAGATAATATAGCATAGGACGTACTTAAAATCAATATTAAAGTTCCTATCGCCCTACTGCAGCTAAACGTGCCTTCGTTTATCGTGTAAACAACCAACCACCCGCTGCGATCACCAATCGTCGCCACAGCAGCGGATAGAAGAAAGGAAGACAATAATTCGTGACCTCTGCACCAACGGCTACACAGAGGCGTTTATTCGCAGAGCCCACCCTAAGAGAAAAGACGGGGGAAACGGTGTTCCCAAGGGCGCCGCAACGACGCGGCGTGTCGATCCCCTACATTGCAGGTGCCAGCGAAGTAATAGCCCGTATACTAAGAAAGGCAGGGGTCGACGTTGCCCACAAGCCATCCACCGCCATCGGCAGTTTCATCCCTCGGCCCACAGACAGCGCACCTGCGCAAAAAGCGCAGGGCGTCGTGTACCGGATCACGTACGCCGACTGCCCCGCTTCCCACATTGAGGAAACCAAGAACTTCCATGAAAGAATGCGGCAGCACAAGAATGACCCCCCGTCACTTGAACAGCGGATGGAGCGAAGTGACAAGAGCACTGCTAGCGGTTTGAGCACCATGCCAGTTCAGAGGGCGCGGTGATTATGGAAAAAGAAAGGAACCTTCGCCGATGGCCCTTCCTCGAATCCTGGTACATTGAGCAGACAGCGGGAAACATCAACCACACTACGGGGACACTGCCCTCCCTCTACTGCCATGGCTTGCGACGACTCACGGCAAACCATCACGCCTGGCAAGAAGGCGTTGCAGTTTTCTCTTTTCTCCATTTTTATGTTATCCCAACCAGGAGGACTTCTGCCGAATGTTCACCTTTGAAAGAATAGAGATATTTTTGTTGCAGGCCCCAAGCCTAGAGTTTTGAGCTCGTTGCTTCGTTTTGTACTCTCCTTGCATTCCTTGGATGGTATTAGGAGCTCGAAAGCAAGATACGAGAAACGAGCCTGGGAAACGCCCGTGCCATGAAGCTTTTTGCCGTGTGGCTTGGACGAACACAATGACGGCTGAGGGACCACCGAAAGTTCTTCGGCGTGTCAACGCTGACTATGAGTGGAAAAGTGTTTGAATAGGAAAGAAAAGAAAAAAATACCCCCAAAAAAACGGGTTTTGCTTGTGTCGGCAAGGACTGAACTGCAGGCGTGCTGGGAAAATATGGCAGCAATATCTCCCAAAGAGAGTCTAGAATTCGAAGAGGTCATTAAAGTTTAAAAGGTCCTTGAATTGCCGAGAGGTAACAGAATTCTTTGACCACATTACAGTCCGAAGAAGTTTGTTTTTGCGAGTGATGAAGCGTCGCGTATGACATGAATGGAGCGTTTCTACCCCTTTCCTCCTTGAAATGCGGTCGCTACAACTTTCGAGGTACCACGGGACAAGCTTTATCTAGCCACTTTAAATAACGCAGCCGCTGTTTAATTGGTAGTGAATGGCATGACGAAAGCCGATGCTCTGTGTCGTCGCTACATTTTTAACAAAACTTGAAATTCGGCGAGATGGTGCATATACTGCGAATTTTTTAGCGCGAAACAATGCATTCACAAGGCATTGAAAAACACCCGTCCTGTCTCTCTCGTACTTGTGAATGTCTTATTTGGCGCTCAAAAGATTCCCAATTGCCACATTTATTCATGGAAAAACCGAAGCGGCATCTAAAGACACAAGCGGTTCAATGCAACAGAGAGCGAAGGGGCGCTCGATGCTCGCGAATCGTGCTGCTTTGTCGTATTTGAATCCACATGAATGGTGAAGCTGGAACATTGCACTCATGCTCCGTTGATTAGGTAGACAATTGTAGATCAAACTCAATGTGGATCACGATGTCGCTTAATAAAAGTGGCCTGGAGTTGTACATGTGTCAGAACATGCTGCACAGGCCACTTACATGACCTGGTATATGAGGGCATGGACAGCTTGATAATTTGAAAAATAATTTCTGGGTCTTTACAAGACGGTGCATCCATACCATTGCATATATACGATAAAATAAACGGAGCTCACGCAGACTCATCCAATAAATGTTTTTCGCTTAGCACTCACTAGGACCCAGACTAACCAAAATTCTGCTGAAGCGAACTCACTCGGACTCAGACTTACGAATATTTTCGTCAACCGGACTCACTCGGACTCCCACTCACCAAAATTTTCCGCAAGCGGGCTCACTCGGACTCATACTGACGAAAATATAACTCAGCCGGACTCACTCAGATGCAGACTCACGAATATATTCATAAACCGGACTCACTCGGACTCAGACTCACAAACATTTTCCTCAAGGAGACTCACTCCGACTCACACTCACCAAAATTTTCCTCAAGCGGACTCACTCGGACTCAGACTCACCAAAGTATAACTCAGCCGGACTCACTCGAACTCAGACTCACCAAAATTTTCCTCAAGCGGACTCACTCGGACTCAGACTCACCTAAGTATAGTTCAGCCGGACTCACTCAGACTCAGACTCACGCCTCAATCTGAGTCTGAGTGAGTGTGAGTGAGTCGACTCATGAGTGAGTTTGCCGACCTATGCTAGCACATCAAGAGAAACAGCATGGTGAAAAGAACCACACAGAGATAAGAAATTAGGTGTTGTCGAAGAAAAGACGCCCAATTCACTTTCAGATTCCTATTTGCGAGACTGCTAAAAACCTTGGAAGAAATGAATGTTGTCTTAATGCCTGCAAAGGTCATCCTTTTGAAAAAAATTGAAGCGGAGCACCTGATTAGTAGCGTCGTACGTGAAAATGCTGACCTTATAGAGATTACTAATGCGTACGAGAAAATGTACTTTTGCTTTATGCTTTTCCTTAGGACTTCAATGTAGAACCGGACATTACTGGCTTAGAGTATGAAAGCTCTGAAATGAGTACCGGGTTTCCGTATCCTTATCGGTATGAGTAGTGTGTATACATATTTACGTAAATGAGTAAAAAACACTGCGAAAAACAAAACATTTACAGGTGGTGCGTTTCTTTTCTGCCGTACAAGCGTACGTCACCTGCGCACACAAGATTTCACTTTCACTTAGAGCATACGACACGTGCGGCAGTGTTATCGATTTTGACTTTATACGGAACACCACGGCAGCGCTGACGCCAACAGCACTGGAGGCAGCAGAAAGGCGACGAGAGTGTCTATATAATTCGTATCGCAATTGAAGTTCTGCATCGCAGGTGAATGAAAGCATCTGCTCCTCATATAAAACTCTGCAGTGCTGAGCATAAGCGTGCGCAGGGTTCCCCTTCGGAGAGGGGGGGGGGCGAATGTAAAGAGCCGACTTTGCGCCCCCCCCTCTTAGGTAACATGAGGGGGGGGGCGGCCGCCCCCTCTGCCCCCCCTCGTGCGCACGCCTATGGTGCTGAGCGAAATTTCCTTCGTTCAGTAGAGCGTACTTGAAGTGCACGGCAGCTGCGAGCTACTTTCGAGAAGAGGAACCATTTCGCTGTAATAGACTTTGCAGTCTTCGGATCAGCGCAGAGCTTATTGGTACTCTCGCTCATGTTGGAACGTTATAATGATCAGCCAAACAATATTTTTGGGATACGCTTGGAACATAATGGTGTGAAACTTACGATAACTTGGTCCGAACCAGTGTCAGTGGATGATGCAATGACGAAGTCTTTTGCGAGTATTGAACTTTTGCGAAGATTAAGTGTCAGGCCAGAACTAACGTGCAGCAAGAATCCGCCGTCGTCAGCTCTGCTTTCGAGGAGCCTTGGGTACACGAGGGTTTCTGAAAGGGCAATAAGAACATCACAGTCTGTTCAATCTCGAGCTACTGATAGGGTAAATAGGTGCAATAAACTCTATGCTACATGTGTTATAACCAAGCAGGAATTGAAAGTTTTTCTAGTACTTCTGGGCCAAGAGCATCAGTGCACCGGAGGAGATTAATAATTGTTGGGTTTTTACGGACCAAAAGCACGGTATGATTATGAGGGCCACCGTAGTAGAGGACTCCAGAAATTTCGACCACCTGGTGTTGTTTAACGTGCACCCAAATCTAAGTACACGGGCCGCTAGCATTTCACCTCTGTTGAAATGCGGCCGCCGGGGAGCCGGGATTCGGTCCTACTACCTTCGGGTCAGCCGGATCAGCAGTCGAGTACCACAAGCGCTATACCACCATGGCAGGCGGATATTTCTGCTTTAGTATGGCAGCATAGCAAAACAGTGCAAAAGATAGACAGGGTCGCCAGCTGACAGACAGGTATTGTACTTAAACACGATATCTAAGGAGTACCTTTCTGTACTTCTTGGAACAGCTCAGTTCCTGAGCGATATGCCGCGCGCGCGCTCCCAGACCGCTCCCAGACGGTGACACTGACCCCCGCCAACCAAGGTCGCGGTGAGAGGGACAAGGTGTGTGAAATATAAAGCGCTTTCGTAAAGCCTGCATGAGCGTCGCTACCGCACATGACCAGGATTTGGGGACATTTGCACGTAGCGCCCTCTCTTGTCGGTGACAGCGGTGGCCTGCCGTAACTGAATGGGAAGTAGGCGAAAAAAATCATATCTCGTGAAAAAAGCTAGTTATCAAAAACGACTCCTGGTTCTACAAAGCAGAGGCTTAATTAAACATTCTGTCAAAATTACAGTGTCACACTACAAACCGCGTGGCTTCCCAGAGTGTTTAATATTTAACAATGGGTCCCATGTATTTCCAATGGGGGTGCTCAATTGTCTAGGGAAGCCACAGGTTTTGTAGTGCGATAATGAAATTTCTCCACAGTGTTCTAGTAGGTCTCTGCTGTATAGATCCCGGAGTCGTTTTTGATAACTAGCTTATTTCAAAAGATATGATTTTTTTCGCCTATTTCCCATTCAGTTATGGCAGGATGCGGTTGCTGCCGCCGAGAGATGGCGCCACGTACGAATGTCTCCAAATCCTGGGAATGGTCGATAGAGCACTCGGCGCCTATCGTCGTGGACCGAGAGGTCGTGGGCTCGAATTCTGTCATACAGACCAACGAAAATTTTTTATTCTGGTCTGTTCTTGCCATCTATGCGTGTGTATTTTACTGACGTCACTTCCGTGAAGTAAATGACCTCAGTGAAGTCATCGTGGACCCCGTCAAAAACGCTGCTTTGTAACAGCGAAGCTGTTTAGCAGCAAGGTCGACCCTGCCGCAACACTCTCATCATCATGAACGGGCAGGTGTCATGGAGTTTGGGCAAATCCCACCTCTATTCACCGCTACGGCAGTGTACAAAGGGGATTGGAAAGGGAAGTGAGCGTGAGGAGGAGAGACGGCATTCGCGAGGCGGGATTTGAACCTGCGTACCCTCGATCCGAAGGCGAGCGTCCTAACCACTCGGCTATCCAGGCACGCTGCCACAACATAACATAGCCTTGTATACTATAGTGTAGCAAGGGTGTGGGAAAGGAAAATGAGCTTAAGGAGGAGAGAAGTTATGGTTAGCAGGAGGAAAAGGAGGGGAGAGAGTAATGCGTAGCTTAGAAAGAATGGGAACTAAAGAAAGCGCCAGTCCTGTCATGTACTTCTCTTCTTGTCCTTGTCAAATGTTGCTCTACAATATTTTAAGTAAGAATGTATCACCAACTAGCCCCGCAACGTGTTCTGTTAAGAGAAATAGAGACCGAGGAGAAAGCTGCGCATCCCCAAGATAGGCGTGTCGGTCGACGGGAAGTACGAGCGGCGACGGGTCCGTGCTTCCACGGGCCCGTGCTTCGCAGGGGCCGTGCTTCGCCGTGTCAAGCTTTGCGCGACTTAGTGCAAACTGCCCGGAATTTTTTTTCTGCGTGGGAGAGCTCTGACAGGCGCTACGATATCAAGCTGTTATCCGTGTCGTTCGTTCGGCGTGTCGTAAAGCTAGACGCATGGTGGGAGTGACACACGTTTGTGGAACAGCTGCAGCCTTATTTTATTTCACTTTATTTTTGACAAAGCCATCCGACTGTCGGTGGAATTCAGGTTTTAGTTTATATGTCACGCGCCCGCGTGTCCCCGCACATATTGCTCGCGCTATTACAATAAGTATCATGATGTCTGCGCTGCAAAAAATTGTCGTTTTATCGGTGTACAGGCGCTGAAAGATATGCCAAATTCAAATGCGTCTGCAGTGTTAAAAATTGTTTCTCAAATGATGTGTACATTTAAAGGTGTACAGGCGCCAAACTGCCGGATCATGATTTCATCGTTTTTGCGAATACGCATAGCTTCTCGGGGGGCCATATTAACGCAGCGGTAGTCACGCACGTGTCCCCAGCCGTTTAATGTCACGCATCTGTCACATGCTTTTTCGTTTTCAATTATCTTCTACAGCAGCGTCAAATGACCTTTCGGTGACGTAGTACAACATTAGTTGACGTCAGGAAGATCACGTGATCCACCAGGCGAGTTATAGTGGCAACGAACTCGCTCGACGTCCGCTCATTTCACACACGTGGGTTTCATGCTTGACAAAACTCGGACTAATATAGTTGGCCGGACGAGCGCTCGCGTCTATACCGGCGGCCTGCTGGAATATGCATGCGCATACTTTCTAATGAGATCTTTAGTAGCGGCGTCTCTAAGGTCAGCCTATTTTGCTTTTAATCTTAAAGTTTTCACTTTGGCTATGCCAGTACTTCCACATTGAAAAGCGGCCATTTTAAACTTGTCGACATTAAAGTTAACATAGGTAGGTAGTTTATACACCGGCTGGGTGGTCAATACAGTATAACTGTAGCCAAATAAATCATATGCGTACTTAAAGGAAAAAAATCTACACTTCTGAAACGGTGTCAAAGGATCGACCTACGGACACCGGCACAGGAGGCCTACCCTTTTGACTGCCCTATCCACAGTGCTTGGAGAGCAAACATAATGTTATCTATAGTAAACTGGTGACGAAAGTTTCCACTTACGTGTACTGATAAACAAACATTAATACATCGCAATTTTACTCATGATTCGACACGTACGTGTACTTCAAATCGCCTTGGGACTGCGCGAATTTTTATATACGAAGAAAACTAAATGACTAACTTGCTGTGTCCACTCCCAGTATGAGTAAGAAGAAAAACAAAGAGCGCTTCCGCCACTAAAACCTGTAGGCGCTGTGTTTAATGAGATTTTAGCCCTTGCGGCAATCGTATCACACTTGCCGACAGAGTTTGATTTTTCTATATTCTGAATAGTCCGTGTATCTCTTGAGCCAAGTACTGATTTAATCAACCAAATGTCAACTATTCTGTTTCCATGCACTCCAGTTCAAAATGTGCACGTAGTTCGGTCAGCGACATTTGTGGAAGGCATGTGGGCTACCCACGAGAAAGAAACACGAAACCAGGGTATGACTGCAGCAAATGCAGTCGCTATTTATTTGATTGCATGCAGGGATTGCATTTCTCCGTAGACTGTACAATGATGTCTAGAATTGGAACGCACTCTTAGAAGCGCAACAGACTGGGAGACTTTGACTCGGTAGCTGAGGTGTCTGCGTATGAGGCTTTTAGAAGGTTCATGAGCTATTTCCTGTCACTACCACATGCCATGTGCGAGTATATTGTGAGAACATTCTTTGTAATGGGCCCCTTTTCAGGTAGTTAATGTGCTGTATGAACTCCAGTTTATGATGTTCCCCCGCCTTGCGGCCACGCCAAGGCCATCCTACATAGCGAAGCCAACCGCACCCTCTGTTTTTATTAGGCTCTTTTCCAAATTCCACACCACACTATGATATATGACTCTTCGCAGCCCAGCTCGTTTGGTGGATGCATAATTTCGAGCACCATCAAAGCTTCGCCGAGGTGACGCTACCGTTGTGTAGATTATGGCTGGGCGTCGCGTTTACCCAGGCGTATGCGTTCCATATAGGGATGGCCGACACTGCCACCTGTGAACATAGCGGCGACGAAGAAACAATTCGACATGTTCTGTGTGACTGTCCCGAATATGCCACACAGAGACAAGCTCTTTGTCAGGCCTTCAACAAGATGGACGACCAGCCTTTATCTGAAGAAAGACTATTACGTCATCATTCAGACCTAACATCGCAGAAGAAGGCCTTACAAGCACTAGTAGGCGTCCTGAGATCTACTGGCCTATCAGAACGACTCTGAGCGGAACGTTCTCGTGTTTGTGGGTGGGTGCGGCTGCGTTTTTTTTTGTATTATTTATTTTTTTCTCTCTCTCTCTCTTTCAACCACCTATTCCCCAACCCTAGTGCAGGGTAGCATACCAGATATTACCTTCTGATTAACCTCTCTGCCTTCCTCTTCTCTTTATCTCTCTCTCTCTCTCTCGACCACCCGGGGAGTTCTTTCAACGTGCATCGACATCGCACAGTACGCGGGCCTCTTGCATTTCGCCTCCTTCACAATACAACGGCAGCGGCCGGAATTGAATCCATGTTTTCCGGCTCAGAAGCCAAACCATATCTTCGCTCTGATAAATGGGCCATGATAGATACGAACCCAGTCGTGAGGTATGCGGCATCACTCATAGAAGTGGTAAAAACGGGCCACGTCGTCCATACTAAAACCGTTAAACCAGTTTTCATGCATGAGTCATATGGTAGCGCTGTTCGATTGAGGTATGTTTGGAAGAAAGCCTCGTTCCGATACTTTAATGCCGGTGGTTTAAGCGACTGCTACCATATAAGCGCTACCATTAGGTTTGAGGGGCCTCTAAACCGCCTCTGATACTTTTTTTAACATTTCAAGTAAACATGCGCATTGAGCTCAGTGTGCCGTCACGAACAAGCGTGCAAAACGCGACAGTGCTACGCACCACAGAGGCACAAAAAAATTGGCAGCCGATCCACGAAGTGAATGCTGATGATGGAGCGAAGCTCCATTGACGAAATGATAAACGATGTAAAGAATGTTTATGAAATCCACCTGTCCGTCCGTCCATCCTGCCATGGATGGATGGACGGACGGACGGATGGACAGACGGACGGACGGATGCAAGGACGGACGGACGGATGCACGGATGAACGGATGCACGCACGGACGGTCGGATGGACGGGCGGACATGTGCACGGACGGACAGACATGCACGGACAGAGTACGGTCTATTTTAAACCTATATGCGCGCTAGGAACCCTCTATGCGCGGCATATGCAACGCCTGTGTTTCGGTCCGACGGGGAGCTACGACGACGGCGGCGACAACGGACATGGTGCAAGTCTAAGGAGCTTCACTCCTAAAACAACAATCCCGTGTTTCTCTTCATACTTTTGGTATCCATAGCGTTGGTCGTGAAATCACCAGAAGAATCTGGTAATGTTAGCACCACTAGAAAGAACCGGTTTATCTGCATAAGGCACGCTCACTCCCTTCTTATCCTTATCGCTTGGCGAGGAGGAACACTCGACCAGGAAGACAGACAAGCGAACGAACGGAGAAGGGAAGAAAAGAGCGAAAACACAGTGCAGTATTTCAATAATCAAACGCGTGTAACTCCGTTATTACTGTAATATTTTGAAAAAAAAATTCTTCTGGCGACATGTTCGTTGTGAATTCGTGAAGAACAGCAACACCACATCTAAATTAGGGTCTCTGCGTTGTTTAGGGGCCCTTGAACATTTACAGGCAGGTCACGTTCTCTTGTTCGTTCACTACTGAAACATTCAACAACAGCAACGGCTGACGATAGTTACAAGTTTGAGCTCGTAAACAGGAACTTGCGCGAGTAACAAGGAATAGGCCCTTTAATGCAAATGTGACGCACTTAGTAAGCCTCCAATTATTCTTAAGTATACATCAGTCTGAATCCGCGAAGGACTGTTTAAACTGGTGATCTGTATCACAGAAAAACAAATATCTTGCCTGAATGAGCTTTGGTCCAAAGAAGAGCAAATTGAAAGGGTCACGGCGATTACTATTCCTTGTCTAGCAGTCCCCATCTTACACTTTGTTCCCTCTTGGAACTCGGCAATGTGTTATATATGGAGTGAATTGAATTACTAATTCTCCACCCCACCCCCGGTATCCGTAACGATAAAGAAAAACAAACAAAAAAGACATCAGTAATTGAAATCTGCGAGTGCGGCGCCTACAAAGCACTTCCGGTCATTGTGTTCCTTAAAATAGTTGAGCTCTTTGTGTTTCTGAATAGTCGGTCATTGTGTTTCTGGATAGTTGAGCTCTTGTGCCGTGTGCAGTTCTCATTGGACATATGTCATCCCTTTTGCTTTCACACACTTCAGTTCCTCGAGATGTGCACGTGACATTAGCCAGAGACATTCGTGCAAGGCACGTGCGCTAGTCACGAGAGCATTGCTCACATTCTTCGCGTTGTGGAAGAGTCGACCAAAATCTAGATTCATACATTCGGTTCAATTAGTTGGCCGGTCATTGAAATGATTTATTCAGGCTTTCAGTTCATTTACTTCATGTGTAGTTTCTGATACAGCGTCTTCGAAAGGGCTAAAGAGCACATCTCATTTACCAGCAATGCCAAGAACGGTCTGATGCTCCATCAACTGAGCTACAGTGGCGGTCATCCCCCGTCCACTATATGGGGTTTATATGAGCATTTTAAACGCGGGAGTGTTAGTCAGCGCCGCCTGTAGCCATGACGGCGAGTGTGGAACACTCTTTCTCTGCCTGCTGGCGTCACGAAGTACGTGATCTTTTTACGAGCTGGCAGCTGACCACTGATCCCTCGTATACTACTTTCGGTACGCATTATTGAAGGTTCCAGGTTCGGTCCGTGCCAGCGGCAAGTTATGTTTTCGTCGACTTGCGGCAAGTTATCTTTTCGTGCCGGGATGGCAGAAAGAAAATGTGTGGTATGGAACGCGCTTATTTTTAATCATCATCAGCGTCATCGTCATCGGCATGGCGTATAATGGTTACCTTGCATGTGCTGTGCCGTGATGGCAGCGTCACCGTCATCGTCATCTGGCTACGGCGGACGCTCCGAGTACTAGCGTGGCTGGGGGGGACAAGCCTCGTTCATAAGCTGCTTCGCATCTAAAAATGCGGTATTTGATCAGGAATCTTACAGAGGAGTCCTACTTCGTGAGAGAGCAGGAGAGTGGACGATGGGGGGAGATGCATACAAAGCGGGCGCTTGGAAAGTGAGAAATCATATGCGTGTCATAATGACATCGAAGTAAAAGAGAAAATTGGCATCCAACTGAATACTAGCACCATCGCGGACACCTGCTTTCGTATATTTCAAGGGTCTCTTTGCCGCTGCATTAGTTGACGTAAAAAAGTTCTCGGACACTTTGCAAAGCCGGATGCCGCAGTTATCTCAGGAAACGAAAGAGTCGTTAGAGGCGCTTATAACAGCTTCCGAAATTGAAGACGCAATAGACGGTCTCGCTCTTGGAAAGTCGCGTGGCCCAGACTCTACAGGTGCGATGTGGTATAAAGTGTTGAAAACCGAACTGTCATCGGTCATACAAGCTGTTTTCAGGGAAACTTACACAACCAAAGCATTATCACAGTCAATCGCCGAGAAACACGCTGTTCTCATACCAAAGACAGCAGGAAAAGCAAAATTAAATTTCTTTACTTCATATAGGACCACTTCGCCAGCTCACACCGACTATAAAATACACATGAAAGTATGGGCAGGCCGATTGGCAGTCCGTCATTACAGAAATAGTCGACGAGCACCAAGCGTGTGGCATCAAGAGCTGCTAAAACATTAACGAAAACACACACGATACGCTTTGTCCGTGAGTGCTGTGATGCGTTTCATTCTCCTGTTGCGATAGTGCAGCTTGATTTACAGAAGACTTTTGACTGTGTACCGCATGATGTCCTATTTGCCATACTTGAACATGTTAATGTTGGATCGGTGATTACAGAGGGGGTAGTCCTGGCGCATAAGGAATGTACTAAGCGAATAATTATTTTCAAGATGCCCGGGTCTCTCATTAATCTGGAAGATTCTGTACACCATGGCTGCCAGCAAACCCACTCTTGTTTGCATTGTACATTGAGAGCTAATGCTTGGCCACAATACACAACGATACCATTCGCGGTTTCAGACTGCCTGCTGCAGAAGTAAAAGTTTTGTAGTAAGCTGACAATGTAGCAGTGTGCTTTACCACCACAGAAATTGTACAACGGACAGTTGCGGCTTAAAAAAAATATAGGAGAACTTACAGGAAGTCGGGTCAACTAGGGAATCTGTCAGGGACTATGACACTGAGAATGGTCATCAACCCTCGATACTTACGCTAATTTTCAGTGGTTTAAAACGGCAGTACAGTACCTAGGTGTACCCTTCGAACACTACGATGCCACCAATGTATACTGGACTCAAAACATAAAACAGACTCGCGAAAAAACGGCGCAGTGTAACGGCACTTGCGTCTCAATGTTTGCTAGGGCTACTGTTTGCAGCATTTTTTTCATGACAACATTATGGCACGTGACTGAACGGGTAAAAACTTCACAGGATAGTCGCTGTGTTTGTATGGAGTTCCACTTGGAAAAATGAAGTAGGACGAATCTGTTCAGAAGAGTAAAAGAGGGGGGGGGGGGAGGGAGTCCCAGTCTGTCCCATCTATTTGTGCAGCGCTAGTTAGTCGCTTTATTTTTTTTTCGGGATGTTCGAACAGTATGTCTTTAGCGCCTTCGTCGTGTGTTGTCTAACTGTTGTCAGCACCGCCAACTTGCCTGGAGCCGGAAGTCGTGGACAGCGTCCGCAAGTTTTAAGTTAGGTTTTCAAATGAAAACCTGTTTTCAGTCGGTCGAAAGAAATTGTGCAATGACGTATGCGACATGATTTTTCTGGTACTTATGTATAGGTTAATAAATATTGGGGGGTGAGGCCAACAATGTTCTCAAACGTGTTGATAAAATGCAAACACTTTTTTCTTTAATTTACATTCAGGCACCTTGCTGGTTCGAACTATTTCAGAAGAGCAAGGGTTTTATATGCCATGGGGTTCAGATTGCTTTATCTGTAGAAAACCATACATAAAAGATGATGTATTTTTGCACTGTTGAAAGGGCAACTTGGCCATCTCTATCACAATCTTAGTAATCCTTGAGTTCACGAATTCAGAAAAGACAGGCGTATACATTTATCCCATGTCATTTTCTAACAAAACAAGCATGTGCACCATTCTTGCGTAACGCCCTGAAATAGCCATGGAGCTAAAGCTGAAATTTGGGCTAGTTGGTTTTAGGCTAACGGTCGTCCTGTGTGAATCTTCCCGTGTTCCGCTATAAATATGTATTCAAGCCATGGAGCACTTTTGTAGAATGGTACTAGCTCGTAGGTTTCCTTACGAGAGCGTAAAATGTGTGGTTATCGACACAACTTAGTACACAAAAAAATTTATTATCCTTGTTCCACGGCTCTTTGTTTTCTGCTTCGAAGGCATTCAGCATCTCGCCTTATTCGATTTCTGAAGCAGCAGTTCGCAAAAGAAACATAAGTGAAGTCACTCAATGTTGAGTTGTCCGATGCGCAGGGTAAGAGAAACTACCGAGTCTCGAATGTGCGGTAAGTATGATACGTGTTGTATATATCTGTCCAGTTATGTTCACCGCAAACACCTCGCCAGCAGGTCTGTAAATGAGGAAAAAAGTAATGAGCAGGATGACATCGACAATATGAACACTCCTTGCAAAATGAGGCAGTGGTGATGCGACTAAGCTTTGTCCCTTTCCGTCGTCCACTTGATTTCTTCTTTGATATAGCTTTGCATCTTTGCCTGAAGGAAAGCATTTTAACCGCAATGCAGAAATTCTTGTATGTATATGTTAGGTCTATAACATGCAAAACCGGTCTGATCTTTTCGCAAATGGGTGTGAGGCTTGTACAGCTGAACCAGGTTACAACGAGTACTGGTATGGCAAATTGTCTGTTTTAACGAACTGAATACGAACTTTGGTTGGCCAATGCTTCATTTCAATGACATTTATTATTTTTATAACTGTACCAAAAACGCCAGTGCCGCCGCGATATAGGCTGTAATGAAGAAATATTTGGTGTGCGCGAGGCTCGAAACACAAAAGTAGCATAAAAAGTAAAACTAATTATTGAAAAAAGTCACAGTTTCACCGCAAGGGTAGGGCAATGAATGCGATAGCAAAAAAAATGTAATGTTATACGAAGTGAGGCTGGCAGCTAACTCTTTTTTGGATCCGATCTCACGCAACTCTAGAAAACGCGCTTGTTTAAAGAATTCTCTTCGCGTTGAAAGCGCAGCACGTAGAAGGGTACGCCGGCCCGGCCGCCGAGAAGGGGAGATGAAAGGGAGATAAAGCGCGTGCCCACGCCCGCGCTCGTAAAATCGAACGTCGCCCCCCCCCCCCCCCGCCCGCTGTCGGCCGCCGAGAAGGGGAGATAACGATATATATACATATACATATACGGCAAATGACGCCGACGCCGACGGCGAAAACCAGCCGCGAGTGTCCATATAATTGCTATCGCAATAATACAATAGGGAATCAGCGAAAACAAAGGATCTTGGGGGAAAGTGTGTGATGACAACTGCTAGTTTATACTCCCACCGCACGGAGCCATCCTGAACACCCCGCTCGCGCTCTCGAACGCATGCGGCAAAGTAACCTTCCGTGACAAAAAGCCAACTCCTTGTGAGAGGCAAGCCAGCTTCTTGGGCCGTTTCGTGCTGCCCGATGTTCGATGTATGAAGTGTGGTACTGCGGCTATTTTTGTTCGATGTAGCCGTACACTTTCCTATTTATTCGCCTTAAACCATTGTCGGTGTTCGCAAACAGTTCGATATTAAGGATAGCTCGATTTACACGTGTTCAGTACAGTCAGGGCCTAACTTCTTTAGCCTGCTAGCCTACGCACTCCCATGGACATACCGAAAAGCATATGAAGTACTTTGCCTGAAAGTTCGATAGATGAAACGTCGATGCACAAGCTCAAGCTGGGGGCTGACCGGAATGCTGATGCACGCTTTGCTTAAGAAGAGGTGCTTAGCCACAGTTTCTTCAATGTGCGCTTAAAGGACCAGTGATAATGGTTTGAGAGTTGGTTTGATGCTCTCGCAACGCGATACCGACGTATCTGCCAGCGTGGTCTACGTACTACGTGCGCAGGCATCAAGGTGGCAGAGCGTAGAACTTGGCGACATCGTCCCGTGGTTATGATGTTGAAAAAGGCGCAGTCAGAAAAGTAAGGACGAAACTATTTGATTGGGCGAACTTGTGCCCAGAAAATCAACACTGACTGTACAAGAGAGTGTAGCAATCAAAATACAACGATCGTGGCGGGCACCGGCGTCGATCGTTTATAAATAGTTGATGAAACTTGTCGGGCTTTTACGCACGCAGGATGGACGGTTCCAGCGATATTGTTAGTGGCCGTGTTAGTTCCAAAATACACTTGAAGACACTTGAAGACACTTCCAGTGAAATACACGGGAAGACTCGCGTCGTGCTCGAAATCATATCAGGACAGTCACTAACGATCGGGTAGGTTCCTACACATTCCCGGCGTGGCCTGCACCTGTCTCAACCCGGTGACATGGAAAAAAATTGGGGGGACCCTTAAGCTTCGCTTTTAAGAGTTGGACGCGATAGCGATATCCCGTCCCTAGTGCCTACTTCAATCACTTAGTGCATACTATGTAATGGGTAGTATGCTTTAAACCAGGTGCAATTATGCGCGGCAAATGTGGGAAATGTTTTCGAACTTGCAATGCACCCACTACGTGGTGTTAAGGGAATACGCGCAATAAGGTGTGTGCCGTTTGTAATGGCTGGCTGGCTTTAAACTATGAAATCGTTATGATAGTCACATATTCTGACGCCCGATGGCTATGTACGCTTGTACCACGCAATATTCCTGGGATATTACATGTTATATTGCGACGCCTATATAAAGGACGCTTGCATTTGCGAAGCATGGAAGTTATTTTCACTGCATTTCCAAGCAGAGGAAGTTATTTTCACAGTATTTCCAACCAGAGGCATGGCTGTGTGGTAGAACACCTGCTTGCCACGCAGACGACCCGGGTTCGATCCTCACTCGGACCCGAAAAATTTTATTATTTATTTTATTTGCATCTTTCTCGATTTTTCGGTCACGGACAAGATGATGATTTTTCGGTCACGGGCACGATGATGATTTTTCGGTCACGGACAAGATGATGATTTTTCGCTCACAACCAACGACGCCGACGCCGACACCGACGCCGGAATTTCTGCGAAACGAGCTCTTTAACGCTATCGCGTTAATACAGAAAGAAGCATACGTGGTCATATGCCTCTGCATGATTGTACTGGATAACACGGCTCAGCGAGGCCGCGATCCGTGGAGCGCCAATACATCCGGCGCTGCAGCGCGTCGAAACACAGCGGCCCGGGAGCAGAGGGGAGCCACGGCAGGTACTCTGCGGCGTGTGCTACAACGCTGGCAGCGCGTCGATCAAGCTTTTCTGTCGCACAGCAGCAAAAACGGAGCGTTCCTACGCGCCTACGCTGTATTGTTTCGACCTGTGGCCGCGCCGGATGCACTGTCGATACGCGGAGCACTGCCTCGTTGAGACGTGTTCACCCTTATGGCGCATTCACTCTTGAGAAGCGAAGCGAGAACGAAAACGCCAAAGCGGCTGGAAAACGACGTTCGCGTGTGCCTGTCCATGCACATGCACAACATGTGAAACCCTAAATATAGGAGGTTTTCTTTTTCGATTAAAAGCTACTTGTTACTCACCACGGTGGTCTAGTGGTTACAGGTGCTCCACTGCTGACCCTATGGTCGCGGGATCGAATCTCGGCCACGGTGGCCGAATTTTCCGTGGAGGCGCAAAGGCTTCCACTACGGCGTCCTACATATCCTTATCGTAGTTTTGGGACGTAAAACCCCAACAATTATTAAAAGCTATTTGTTGAAAGTCAGCCGTTCCTCTTGCCTCGTTTGCTTTCCTTGTGTCAAGACTCAATTATATGTACCGAAGCTTCCTAATGAATTTGTCCCAACACACTTAATAATATACGTAGACAAGGAAGGTAATTGAACTGCTCGAGTTCAGACTTGTAAAAAACAGGATCTCTGTAAAATGATGATTGTAATTGTCGGGATTTCACGTCACAAAACCACGATATAATTTTGGAGGGCTCCGGAAATTTCGTCCATTTCTACGTTTTTTAACGTGCGCCTAAATCTAAGCACACGAGCGTCTAGCATTTCGCGTCCATCGAAATGCGTGGCCGTCGTGGCCTCGATTCGATATCCGCGACCTTCGGGTCACAGTCGAGCACCATAACCACTCAGCCACCGCTGTGGGTCGCACCCCCATAGAACCTCGCGAATGGTGATCGGCGGACAGCAGCATGCCATGTCCCAAAAATAGAATAAGACATCGGAATCTTTTGTCGTCTTTTTTTTGTCTGTGATTTTCCACTGGGTGTTAGCGGTCAAGAATCGAGACGTCAAACTGATTTCGCACGTTTCATTAGATGTGGAACGAATAAGCGAAACCCCTCCTCGTGACTTTCTGTTACGTACAAGTTATGTAGTACACTGCCACTGTTAGCGTCGTGTTGCGTTGGCTTAACGTTCTATTTAGAACATTGAGTGCCACGCTGGAGCAAATCGTGTGATTTATACACGTGCAAAATGCGCTAACATGGCAATTGCGATAGCAATGATAACTTTAGGCTTAGAGACAGTCGCAGTTTAGAGGGAAGTTTTGAGCGCTACAGTTATATGTTCGTTGGGAACGCTTAAATAAAAAAAATATAAATGACACCGCCATCCGGCAAGTGTATGCAGGTGAAATTACGTTACGAGTACCTTGTTCTCACCACACGACATTGCTTCTAGCAAATGGTGCTGCTGGCATTCCTTGGGATCTCCGTAATCGTAGTAATCATCGTAAGCATCCGAATCGTCAGCATTGATATCATCCCGTGCTTGTACGCTGCCCAAGTCTATCTTCCAGCAACAGTCTATTTTGCAATTTTGGTAGTCAGTGGCACTTTGCTGTTTGAAGACAGGGCAAAAAAAAAAAAACGTATGAGGGAACACGAGAATATGTGCTAGGCCCAGCTATTACCGACCCATTAAGTGTGGCTTTGATGTAGATAAGAGAAAGGGGGGAAGGAAAAAAGAATATAGGCAGCTTCACTCTATCTGAATGCTGAGGAGGTGCAATGCACACCCTTTCCCCCATAGAGGGAAATATACTTACATTAAAGAGCGGATTCGCTAAACAGCCTTTGCTGTTAAAGAACACTGTGCCTCCATGGAACGCGCAGCAGAGTCGCAGTGAAGGCTGGAGGAGCGGACTTTCTGGAGCCCGTAGTAAACTTTCTTGGGGCGAATACTGCAAGCATAAGCGTGCGCAGGGTTCCCCTTCAGGGGGGGGGGGGCGAAGGTTCATCGCAGCACCCCCCCCTTCTTATTAAGTCAATGTAAGGGGCAGACTTTGCGCCCCCCTATCTTAGGTGACGAGGGGGCGGCCACCCCTGCCCCCCCTCGTGCGCACGCCTATATATGACTTCAAGTACAGTTGCATGAGGCCCACTACATCATAATTTGCGAAGTAGGGTAGTACTCACTATGCCATTATTTGAAATTCCCGTGAGAAGCTAGGTGACTGCCACGCGTCTGTGAGGCATTATATCCACTTTGTGGATACTGCGAGTGACGACGATCAGTTATGGCTCAGCCCTTCCTAATGAGTGGGACGCCTTAAACGAACCACTGGTTACGCAATTCACATTTTGGGACAACCTGGTTGTTATTTTCGCCTTCGACCAAGCTATATTACTTATGTTAACGCAATTCCTTGCCAGACATGACGCCTGTATCGGACCCTTTCGCGAAGGAGTTTCAAGCCTTGGCTGGCTTTGTGATAGAATACTCAACTTCCCACAGACGGCCTGGGTTAAGATCCCACCCTTATCCTTGGATATTTTTTTCCTTATTGTGCGTAATAGCTTGTTACGGACACCTGCGTCGGCGGCGGACAACTATGCCACCAAAATCGGCTGTTGTGATCTCATAGCCTCTCTCGCTGTAAAAACTGCTACTCAAGGCAGAGTGCAAGCTATGTCGCCGTAGAATTGAACAAAGTGGGGTTACCGCCATTTCTGAACCTGCTTCAATCATTCTTTCGGAGGTTTCCATCGTGCTATGAATTTAAAATAAGCTATTAAGTTTGCAGTGCTTAGATGCGCAGTGGCGCAATTTGAAAGGCGTCGAGATGCCTCATCCGCATTTTAATCGCTTAATATTCAAGAATTAATTTGGAGCATCCGAATACCATGCTTTTCAACGCCTTCGTGTTCATGGGGAACTTATAGATACAGACGAACTTCTTTAACAGCGACATCACCGGTGACGCAATTTTTGTTTGTTCTCGTGAGAATTTTGTTGTCGCGAAAATAGAAAAAATACGCCCTTTCAATTACATCGCACAGCTAAAGTTTATTTACAGATGGCTTTTAGCTTGCTCTGTTTTTCGCTGTTTTGACAGAGCTTGACGGCTCGAGCCTCGCCGCTGCTTTGCATGGCTTAGTCGTCATCGTGGGCCGCCGGGAGAAGTGCGAATGACGTCAAAATCACCATGACCTTTCCGTGAACTTTCTTGCCTTTCTGGCATTTTATTGCTTTCCTGACCTCGTCCTCACTCTCACATTCTTTGCGCACACTTTGGATGCATTGTTGATCTCTTCGTGCACGGTAAGGTCGGCGTCAGCACACAAAAGGTCGTGCAGTTCAGCACGCTCTGGTATCGCCTTATCGACATGGTCAAGCGCGTTGCCATGCTTCAGCTAGTGGCTGCAGATTATCGGTGCTTGGAGAAGAATCATCCGACAGAATGTAAAAAGCAATGGTCGGAGGGATTCTTGTTGGCAAAATTGTGTGGGCCGAACTTGTCGAATAAGCGGTGCTGCAATTTTCAGACTTCTGGGTTTCCTACTGGCTCACGGGTTGAAAAAAGATGTGGAAGACCACTACCTGAAACTTTAGTTATCGCGGAAGTGCTTTTTAAAATCTCATCGCTGTCAAGAGGGACAAATGCATGGAACTGTACGGACGTTCGCCGGGGACGCGAGATTTATTTGTTGCCGCGAGAATTTCGTTCTTGAGGGCTTACGTTACTGAAGTGTTTGACTGTACCAAAATATTCTGTCGATAAGTATGATGAAAATTAGAACCAGTGAAGCTTGCGCATATTAGTAGGCATTTATGTTATTGAAAGACAGACAGACAAATATGCGAGCATGAACTAAGAAAGCAGGACTAATCCGTCGTAAGAATATTAGTAATAATGCAGTGATATGACTACATACGTTATCTGGCTGTACGTCCTCATGTAGTGGATGCTTCCTTCGACAAAACATTTCTGGAGTCATGTTATGCCCGGGATAAAAAATTGTTCGAGTAGTTGGCTTTAGTATGGACCTGTATGCAAGTCTCCGGCAAAGTACTGCGTAAGGAAAAAACACCACAACGTCGTTAGTAACGAAGATCAGTCGATTACTAAAGAAAATAAATTACTTTACACTAGAGTTGTGTAAGGTATCATAAACCTTGCAAATAAGTTCTGCGGAAACCCGCAAGGTGGCGGAAGGGTTAATAAAGGGAAAGTAGACAACCACCCATTTGTAGCACAAAGCCACAAGGAAATCCATACGGATTTCTCAGAAAGAAAAAGCTTCTTAGTTGCAGAAAAATTCGTCCTGGTCCGGGGTGGTTGTCTACTTTCCCTTTAGTATCATAAACCTGTAGTGCATGTAGAATGACAGAGCCAGCATGCCTAATGCAGCTGGTCAGGCAGGCTCCCCCCCCCGCCCCCTCTACACCTATTCACACAAACTTGCTGCGAGTGACGGTTTGATTGATGAGTCAAGTTCTAGCAAGACAGCATGGGACTGTTGTATTCCGCCATCATGTTGTGTATGGGCAGAAGTCTGCATGCCATTACCCCAGTGGCCTGCTATTTAATGAACTTGGTGTTCTCTCATTTACGGCGCTAAGAAATTAATAAGGCTACTTGCCTAGTTCACAAAATAATGCAAACTTTTCACTACCCAACACCATATTCAACTTTTCGCGTGTGAACACCAGGCAAGAGAGTCACCCTAATTGTAATCTTCATCCCTATAACATTGTTTATGGCGAACGATTGTCAGAATCCTTCAGAGATGTAACCTGGTACACAGTGCATCTGGAAAAAAAAACTAACGCGTAACTGTAACCTTGCTCGTTAATGCTTTTTCATGTATTGTGGATTGTAACACCTTTTCCTTCGTAGACGTGCACATTGTTAAAACTTGCATACGTGTAAAACCAATCATTTCATTATTAATCATGTGCGTTGCTAACCTTTATGTACTTTCTTTCTTGGACCATCTACTAGCCACGCAGGCCATTGATTGAAGTATTTCGTACGCATTCTTTGTAAGTACGCCTGAATAAAACACATTTTGATTTGATTAGATATGACGCCACAGACCTGCAAACACTGGACTGAAAATACGCTCTGCAACTTTGCACTAAAAATAGGTAGCATGTACAAACTCTGTAACATTTCAAGGTGAAATCCTTCTGGAGACTTCGTAATTTATCTATGTTATACGATCGGGGACTAGACTCTTTGGAAGACATGAGCCGAATTGGGCAGTAAGTTACTTTGACGCCCTCAGTCGATTCCAATGTTCCTTCCCCTGTACACTGTAGCTTTCTGCATCTCAAGCGGCGTTGCACTTCCTTCGAGATCGGCGCACCTGTGACCAATCGCTATGCCCATTGATGCTATCATATGACATCATGCAGCGACGTCATCGGATGACGTCACCATGACTTGATGGTGACGTCACACGTACACCCTCTGCGCTGTTGCATCCTATACTGAAATTATTAACCAACTAGCCCTCATCGAGTTGTGGCTACTGCAAGTTTCCTCTAAAATGGGCTCCTTCATTTCATCACCAGCGTGTCCAGACCCAGCGTACGTTATGCATAAACCTCATCACAGTCACTACCTGTCAGTCGTGTTTCTTGGGCTACTACCTAGAGAGACGAATCGTGCCACCCGATATCAACGCCCTTTTTCGTTTCGTGGAACCTTCTTGGGGGCACGCGAAAAGGTTGTGCAAAGCTTTGAAGTCAGCACTTGTCCCGTGGGTCTTTGTGCCTTTGTTGTCCTTGTTCTTATCGCGCTGTTACATCCTATGCTCAAATGATGACAGTCAGCGACGTCAGTGGGCGCTCTGAGGTCACGAGGGTATTTAGAAGGAACCTTGCGAGACCTTACGAGATCTTTTCAAGCCAACAAAGGGGCCATGACACTCAATTTTCGATCATTATCTGCGTTCATAGCTCGGTGAACTCACTCATGAGTTGACTCACTCAGGCTCACTCAGACTCGGATCGAGCCGTGAGTCTGAGTCTCAGTGAGTCCGGATGAGTAATAGTTTGGTGAGTTAGTCCGAATGAGTCCGGTTGACGAAAATTTTTGTGAGTGAGAGTACGAGTGAGCCTAACTCAGGAAAAATTTGCTGAGTCTGAGTCCGAGTGAGCCTTAAGCGTAAACTATATTTCATGAAAGAGTCTGAATGAGCTTCACAATTTTTGCCGACCTATGTCTGCGTTACGTGCATCAATCCTTGTGCATTCACAAATTAGCTACCGAAATTTGGTCGAGTTCTGTATTAGTTATTTAATATTTTTATAAACACGCGAGTGGTCCGAGAGTCGGCCAACACTGGCGCACTCGCGAGCCGTGACGTAACAAGCAGCCAGCTGTGCGAGCCTCTGCATTCCGGCGAACGACATCGTTCCGTGGTCAGCTGCACGTGAAATCGAGATATTTTAGCTTTCTTTAGCTTGGCACTGAAATTGAACGATTTGCACCGGCTGTAACTTCGGCAGAAGAAGACGGCTCTGCTCGATGCAGCGCATGACATCACGGACGCCATGGCAAAATGACAGTCGCCAGCTGTGGGCGAGGTTTATAGCCGGCGACTTCTAGGCCTTGTTTTGCACTGAAAACCATGAATTGTTGGGTGACCGTGTCATGGCCCCTTTAAGGTTTCGCAACGTGTCGCAGACACACATCCCCACAGCGCATGCGCGTCCTCTCCCCCCTCTCTCCTCTGGGAATCCTCTACTCTACGGAGCGGCTCCGGCGTCCCACATCCCCACAGCGCATGCGCGTCCTGTCCCCCCCTCTCTCCTCTAGGAATCCTCTACTCTGCGGAGCGGCTACCGCGTCCCACACCCCCACAGCGCATGCACGTGCCCTCCTCCTCTCTCTCCTCTCCTACGGTCCCCCCCCCGTCCTCTCCTCTAGGAATTCTCTACGGAGCGGCGCGCACGACAGGTGGTGTGACAGCTGCATACTCCTCTGGGGGCGCCACGGTAGTTCCGCGGTATGAAAATGACGGAGCACGCGCGCCTCATTCTCTCTCCTGTGCAGCGCCGCGATGAGCGCCCGGACCGCTGCCGTGAAATGAGAGCGGCGACGTTTCTCCCGCTCAAGCTAATTATCTCCCCGCTGCTTCGCATCCACACATGGTTCCCTTTAGCGGGAGATGGGGAATTCTTTACCATGCACCGAAATCTAACTATATGGGTGTTCTGGGATTTCATCACTATCAAAGTCCGGTCGGCGGAGCGGCGCATGAAACCTGTGTCCTCGACTTTTTCTGGAGGACACGTCAGGTAATATGATAAAGCAGTTCTCGCGCAGCTGACAAGCTCATGATAATAAAGTGCCTTTACCTACCTGACCAAGAACTTGATCTGGGTCATTGAGCAGTTTGAAAGCTTGTGCCTGTTCCTTCCTTCGCCCGATGCGCTCATCAAGTATCCATCTTCCCACGAACAGTTAAGAGCGTCGGGATAACCATTGATGGGAAGCGTTAAGTTGTCGTCGTCGTGACTCGCCCCTAGTCTGCAAAAAAAGAAAGAAGAAAGCTTGTTCGCGGTCATGACCTCAAGGAACACTCCGCACTAACATTCATTTGACTCCTCTTCCGAAGGACGTGAATTTTGTGGGTAAATCCTCATGTTTTACTTTAGTAAGGTCTCTACGGTAGCTTGCCTGACATTCGCATGCTTCTTCCGTTAATAAGATTTATGTGCCTCTACTTTGCGTCATGGCTTATATGGGTGTATTCTATCGAACACCATTACATGAGCACTTTACTGGTATTCAAGAACTGTTATTTTTGCGTGCAAACTTTACAAAGTTTACTTCGCTTATAGACGTCCCTAAGCGTGGTAGAAGATGCATCATTCCTAGAAAGTGGGTGAAATATAATCCTCGCCCCACTTTATGCGGCGAGGATTATGCGTAAATGCATTTAAGATGCAAAAAGACATACGCATGAGCGATCTCGTGAGCCATCGTAGATACTCCGCTGTAGACCAGTGGGTCATCTTCTGCAACTGCAGCACTGCGATTTGTGCAGACTCCGCCAAAGTTAGCCACACCTGCAATATAGTCGAGTTTCATGCTGTAAAAAAACACTAAGTACCAACCACGCCAATGTTTACTGATGCTTTGGAGTTAGTGAAGTTGACTTTAGCGGTGCAAAGGGGACTAATGCCCGTGCAATACCGGTGCAGGACATGAAGTTTATTTCGTACTGCTTTGTGATTGAAAGCCATTTGCGTGACACCACTAGTAAAGACACCTCATGTCCTTTTCTTTTTATGCCACCAGCATTCAATGCTTTCATCTGTACTCATTCAGCTGCTTTATGCGTATTCTCGATGGCACAGTTTGCTTAGTGTGATATAACCGAAGCATTCGAAATAGCTTCTTTCATGCCAAAAACATTTTACACATGATTTAACAACGGTCATGTAAGGAGCTTAACTCAGCGAACATCTTGAGGTCGGCGCTACAACAGGTGCCATGTTGTTTCTTGGTTTAGGATTCGACATAGAATTCTGTAAACGACCAACAAATTTTAGAGTAAAATGTATACTATGCTACTTCCCCCGAGGTCACTGATCGCGTCGCTATGATCTTGAGCGCGAGCATCCGTAGCACTGGACTGGCAAGCGTGTTTTAGCTCAAAAGTGTATTATGCAGGCCTCCACCAAGACTTCAATAAAGTCGTTCCCGTCACGGATGTGATGTTCGTAAAATGAACACGAACAGAGGACAGAAAAGGTTTTGTTGATTTGGATTACGTGGGAGTCGAACGCATGAACTCTCGGTCCGCGACGGTTAGCGCCGGGCTCTACAGATTGCGCCACCGATGCTCATGCGTACTGCTTCAGAAACGTGCCTTATACCACACACACCTTCTCCCTTTCACGGTCACCTTAATAAGTGCAGGGTGGTCTCACAATCTGGGAGCGGTTAAGTGAAGTTGTGCGTGGTGACACTAGCAAGCACCGACAGGGCGTGTTTCGGTAGTTTCCGCGCATTATCGTTGAAAAATCTACGGTAAGTGCAGTGCGCTGAATGCGGAGATTCGGTATGGTTACGACACAATACGTGTTTTGCCTTTCGCGTCGTGCTAGCCTGTGACGCCTCCTCGCAAGAGTACTGCAGCTTCCACATGCACCAACGGTGTTTCTCCGCCGTGTACTACTTTGAGTGCGACAGCACCCACTAACACAGCTGCTGCAATAAACGGCACAGAAAGGCAATAATGTGAATGAACGAATGTCGGACACAGAGTGCTTCCGTGCAGAGGGAGCCACGCCAGCGATAAGCTATGTGTCACGCTACGAACTCTGCCTCTCACGTTCTTGAAGCGCTGCGCGGTGTATGCATCAGCACAGGCGTTGGTTACCCGATTGCTGGGGACAGCACGCTTTGGCGTTTTTCTCGTCAAATGACGACGCTTTAATGGGTGCGTATCGTGCAGCAATATTTATAATGGGCTTGCTGATGCCATCTTTGGGCCGGATTTTCTATATGTTGGGACCTGGCGTATGTTTAGTACTTCAGCTACCACAAGGGTTAAATCATGGTCAAGGGGGGCTGGTACATCTGCATGTTAAGTATGGATGGATATAGGCGTATTTCACGACTCCTAGGTTGCGAATGAGTGCAAGCAGGATAGGTTTTACTGGTCATATTCTGCCAATATGCAACTGCCGCGCACGGCAATATAAATTGCGGGCTTGCGTTCATGATCAAAAAAGCTGTAATATCGTGGTTAGTAGGCCACTTCAGCAGCCATTTTAATTGCTTGAAAGAACTTTTTTCAGGGCCTAGTTTGTGCATAATGATAAGAAACTGCTGAGCGCTAGATTATGCACGAAACACATTACCCTTGTGTACCTTATTTGTTTGTTACCTGTTTTATGACGCTCAGTAAATTTTATCATTATGTATACGGCTGCACATTGCAGTGAGAAGCGCCTACCTTGAACTTTCCTATTGATATGTGTACTGTTGACCTCCATCGCCAGGTCGCCGCTAGAAAAAGAAAGTATTTGCCCTGTCACACTTGAAGGCACAAAAAGCCGAAAAAATAAACAGGAAAATACAAAATAGAGGCGGAGAGGAATGAGATTTGATAGTGATCTCTTTGTCGTCATGCATTACAAAACAATTTTATAGGTTTTATATTTCTTGTTCAACGTTAGTTTCAACATTTCTTGTTTTGTTGCAAAACAGATGAACAGTCCAGCTGCTTTTTATCTGAAGCACTTCACAGCTAATTACATAAAATATATATAAAAAAAAGAGATTGGTAGCACAAGTGATTATTCGTGAAAAAATTTCTTGAAAAAAAAGAAGTGCTCAGAAGATAGGCATGACAAATTAAGAAGGAGCTACGGCTGATGAGAAGCCGTTTCTTATAACGGAAAGTCGCAGTAGGCACCATAATCAAGAACAGAGGTCCCAAGCACGCCGCTCGCCTGCCGCATGCGGCCCGACCTGCACTCGATAGTTCACGCTCGTCCTGTGTGTGTTCTTTTCGAGCCTCCTTTGCGCTTGAGCGACGCTCCGAAAGTATCGAGTTGCTTCTCGTTTATCGTGTGACATTCTAATTTGTTGCTGTCGCATTCATTGCTTCGCCCTTGCGGCGAAATTGTGACTTTTTCCCCCTTCGGCTGTCCGACAAGTCGGCTGTCCGGTGAAGGATGAGCGATGAATGCATGTGATCTAGTATGAAGGTGGTCTCTGCACAAGAAGTTAATGCGGGCGTTTCTCCCCTCCTTGCAGCTAAGCGTTGCCAGACATCAAGTCACTGTGTTTTCAATAGCAGTTATTTTGTGCTTCGCAGAACATAAAGTTTGCGAGTAATTTGCACGTTTATCAAATACTGACGCGAAATGCTCTTCAGAAATGACCGATATATGAGCGAAGGCTTCGTTTCAAATGGTAACCTTATCAGATATTTTGACCCCCCCCCCCCCCCCCCCCGCTTCCACTACTACCTTCGTCGCGTGCCGACCCTTCCGGGAGTAAATTTCGTTACAGGGGCCCGCTAGTTGACTAGAGTTTGAGAGTTCTGATCTAGAAGCCCTTATCTCACAGCGCACGCGCGAAAATGCTAAATGTAACGACCGCTTCACTGAGTTGCAGCATATCGCGGCTCCATAGGGATGAACACAAGAGAGAGGAAAGGCCGGGATGTTATCGCAGCTCCACAAAATTTACGTTTCGGTGTGATAACGTCACTGAAGCTAAATTTCGCCGGGTTATTCGGTTCGCAATATTTATATTATTTGGCGTGGTCAGTTATCATACTATATGGTGGAATGTTCGTTGAAATGACCCTTACGTTGTCTCAGTCGTACGCTTAAAAACACTGCCTGCCCTATATCTACCATTTTGCGGCGTATGCGGATCTAGCATATACAGCGCCAATTACTAAAAAAAATATTTTTTCAGGCACCTTACTGCACCAACTTTATGTGATGAAACTTGATGTCGATTTGTTTGGATGCGCTCCAGGGTGATCGAAAGTCACAGCCCAGGCACAAATTTATATGATACCGTTTAATATTGGCGAACACAGAAGGTAACGCCTATATTTATATTCTTTCATTTTTTGTTGCAGCATGGAATTCGCTTTCACAAGTATAAAGAAGCTTATCGCATTTATCGCTCAATCCATGCGGTGGAAAACGCTGGCCAGCAATCTATCTCTTACAAGGACAAAACCTTTACTGACGAGATGAGAGGTATACGACATTTTGCGAGTGCAGACTGGGACAAATATTGTACTATGCCATTTTCTAGTGTGTTGGAGCGCGATGCTCATGAGTTGTTTTGGTGTGCTGAAGCACAAAATCAAGTATGGGTGGTCAGTGGAGACCATTGCACACATTAAATCAGGAAGTTTGGCTAGTTGGAACTTCCAATTGATTTTTGGAACTTCGGAGGAAAAATTATGGGGAATGCATAGAACGTTCATAAATATCAAGCCAATAGCCCTCCTAAGCTAGGAAGTAATTCATAGACGCAAGCCAAGAACATGGACGATAGAAAGCCCACGGACACGCTATCGTGCATATTATTGGTTTGCGCTTGTGAATTCAAACCTAGCTGTGCCCGACAGCAAACATCATCGAGCTACCTTTTTTAAGCGTGGCTGTGCTTAAGCAGCATGACCACTTGAAAGAAAAGTTTCAGAACATTTCCACATTAGCAAGTATAGCGATGCTTGTTTTTGCCAACCCTCAGTGATGCTGCACGAAAAAGCTTTCTTTTCTGTTGATGAATCTATGACTTAACAATTTTTTCTGAAGTCACACTCACTTGACATGAGCGTTTAGTGCTTATAAGTTCATATTTTTTTTCAATATACTTTCAGTTGTGAGTACAACACTGTGTGTCTTCCCTATTTTCTTTTTCCACCTTCCATATGTGCAGTTTTTCTTAGAGTATTAATACGTACCAACAACCATAACTTACCATATAGTAACGGGTTCTGTGTATTTTCGTTCTGATTCCTGATAAAGCTAAAAAAATCTCAAAAGTAAAAAAAAGTTTTTGTGTAGCGATTGGTGTAGTTTTGAATCTTGCGCTAAATGCAGCACTACTGCGGAACCTCAGGAATAACATTGCAAGCGTTGAGCATCTCGAGCAGTAATAAGGCTGCGTTTTCTGAAAATAAGACGCGAAGGGCATTCACATACATGCTTACCAGAGTCCGCCTACCTGGTAAGCTGCAAAACAACGTCGCAACCCTTCAACTCGCAGTAATTTGCCAGGTCTATCGTAGAATTTAATGCGTCAAGTATGTCCGCTGCGCAGGAGTTATGGTTGCGTAGCTCGTATAGTGTTGTTCCACAGATATTTTTGCCAGCGATGGAATCGTTCTGTAAAAACGACACACAGACTAAATATGCAGGGAAAAAAATTACTCACGATCATGATACTGCCTAATACTAATCGTGAGCGCAGCTGTTAAGTGTGGATTTTACGACAAGTTGCAGAAATGCGCATGCGTGACGATGACGCGGCGTGGCGCGAGTGGTAGTATGTAATGCTCGATTTTCGCGTCAACGTAACGTGGTGAGTGTGGCGTCGCCAACGTCCACCGCTGCTGGCGGACGCGAACGCTTCTCGGACTATAAAGGGCCATTAAGAGTCCGCTAGAACATTCTACACAGTCAGACAATTGTGATTGTGTGTCGCCTGCTGTGATTTCACTCTTTTGCCACGCACTTTACATCTGTTGAAGCGATTTCTCACTCGACATGACGCCTATGCTGGCTCTTCTTAAGAACTTCAGAGCATCGGTATTGTTGTGTGGTAACTGACGTACCACGCAGTGTCCCTGGGTTCAGTGCCAGTTTGAACGTGCGAGACAGTGGAAACGGTAATCGGCGGCGCGGGGGCGGACAACTGCGCCACCTAAACCAGTTGTTGTGAGGTCCCAACAGTTTTACGCTGTCAAAAAGTCGGTGTCAACTCAGCGGTACACGCGAAAGGAATACGTTATTACGTTGGTGGTGGTGGAAAAAGTTAAAGGGACCCTGAAACTGTTTTGACGATATTGTACAAACACATTGGGCCGGTGAATCAAGTCCTAAGGGTCATTTACAGACTGATTTAAGCTCTCTGCGTACACTGTGTAATTTATTACAACGCTTTAAAACTGCGAATCTCTGAAGGTCACTGCGGATCGACCAAACACGTTTTCAACCACCCATTCGGAGTACGACATGCAGTGGGCGCACGACGTCACCGTGGCTGCTGATCTGATTGGCTGCGGTGTGCGAGTAGGAGGATCGGCTGGTAGGGTGGCGGCACCTGTCGGAGCAGATATCAACCACTCCGCCATGCCTTTGTTGCCAGACGGCGTGCGTGCTACCGGGCGCACTGCGCTATGGTCTCAGAGATTGCGCGCAACCTGTCGGCGTGCAATCTCGGAGGTCAGGACGGGGCGAAGCTCAAATCATCGAGTGCGCTCACAAGAGCTCTGCGATCGCCAGCGATGCCAGCATGTCTGATGAGTTGAGGAGGAAAGGCAGGGGTGAGAAGGAGGGTATGACATAACTGTCTGTAGCCGCCTTGGTACACGTTGTATGGCTAAATTTGTGGTGCCAATGGTTTGATGATACTCTCGCCTAAAAGCTGACAAAGCTTCAAATAACCGTTTCAGGGTCCCTTTTATTGATTATTCGAGGTAGGAAAATGGGAATAAGTGAAGCGGTAGAATAGGAAAGAGTGGGTAGGTGGGTCCTTATTCCAGGACTGCAGTAATTCTGGATACAAGTTCCGCCTGGTCCAAGAGTCATCTTTGGACCTCCATTCGCGGCCGAGCATGGAGGATCTCCAACGGCTGCACATGGTAAATACGTAACATAGGCGACTTTGCCTCTTGCGATCTTACTTCGCATTCCCACGTCACATGTGGCTGTGACTGCCGCGTATGGCACTATGGACAAGCCCAAGAGACCCAATGCGCGAATCTTGGTCCTTTCTGGAAGCATGCTGTTTTCTAACTGAAATCGCGGGTTTCGCCTGCTGCGGTAATTTCTTCAATGAACTCTAATTCACTAGGACTTTCGGGGCACAGACAATGCTGTGTTCTGTCGCTAAATGTTCAACAATGCTGATGGCCTCTTGTAGTATACTTTCTTTGTCGCTTAACGAGCCCTTGTGCACCCACAAGGTGATATCATCTGCGTAGATAGCAAATTGGTGGTTATGGATTTCACTTAACCGAGGCTTGAGCATCGGTGATGCCGAGTAACTGCAGGCGCTCAGAGTGAGCGACGAGAGCAACAGGGCAGGTCTTGGCGCGTGCACGAGATGAGGACGACGAAAAACACTAAGTGTTTTGAGAAAATTCACACTTTTGCCGAAATAGCGGTGCAGTGGATGCGATAGCATTAAATTGAATACTATACGAAGATAACTTAGGTTGCAGATAACGTAAATTAGCAGTAAGGTTAGCAGGTGCCATAGCTTGAGCTCTTGTCATCACGTGTCGCAAGTGTAGCTCGCAGCACTTTTATCTGCCCATGCCCATTTAAGAGGTCAGAAATTCAGACGTAGACAGCGTCGCCAACCACACAATTGGATCGCTCTAGAACAGGAAAAAGGAAAGCTTAGTGATTGAAAATAACGCATAGTTCACGTATCAAGCAGGGTGAAGGCACTTCCCGCTGGAAATATGCGGAGTTTTAAATTCTATCAAACCGACTTGGCTGCCTACATCTAAGCGTACCTTTTAGTAACGATTAGTGCCTTTTTAAAGGAGCGCCTCAAGCGCAAACATGTTTTGTGAATGTCAATTTGCTACTTCTGATTTTCTATTGTACGCGTAAAATATTGAATTTTGCGTTGACTAACGTGCGCAAACATCCAGGGCTTTGGAAAGAAGATTTTTCATGTTTATTCCCGACTCGTTAAAGTTATTCTGCGAAGCTTTTAAACAGCAAAACAACATGAGACGCTCATAATATAAACCTTATCAATGTATTAGCCTCAGTTCGGATTAACTCAGCTCGTTGTCTTCTTTCCAGTTATGACAGAACTGTCAGTGTAACAGCCACGACAACTGGCCTTTCACTCTCACCTCTTGCAGCTCGTCGTAAACCTGTCCATTTATGGTTATTTCACAAACGTTTGCGGCACAAAACAGTTCATGATGTATTTATTCATACTGCTTACTATGTATCGAATCGCGTCAGTCGTTTCTTAAAGGTTCGCATCAAATTCTAGCACTTTGTCGGTCATTCATTCCTCGGACGTAGCTAGAGTGGGACTGCATTAGCGATAATTCCTCATTTGGTGGAAAACAACACTAATAACTAGAATGCGACTTTATTCGCCTGTATATCCAGAATGTCTTGGTATTTTTGCATATTTTGAATGTTTCTATATGTTTTACCTCTGGTAGATCCGTTATTTACTGAATACTTTGTAATAAGTTCTTTTTTCTCTCAATCGATTTGAAAGGCTTTGTACGCCTTATGGGGTTTCGCAATGTCTCCGGGATCCGAGGCATCGAAAGCTTCCTCCACCTTACGTGGTTTTTCAGTAGCTCCGGGATTGGCCCACCATTCACCGAGCCACGGTGTCATCTCATGATGTCATCATGCGACGTCATAATGGGGCGTTGTGACGACGTCATAGGGTGACGTATTAGAAAAGTATGTTTTCTTAACAGCGGAGCTCTTAAGCTTGGAGTAGCGTTGCGTCCACAAAAACTCGGAGGGATATGCGCCACAGGAATTGGGCGAACCCCACTACTAAGTACAGTAGGTGTGAGGGAAAGCGAAGACAGTGGAGGGAGAGCGCAGCGAAGGAGAGTGAGTGAGAGTGGTGGGGAAAGAGGTTGTAGCGTGAGGTGGGAGAGAGTAAAGCCTAGTGTCAGTAGGAGGGATGAAGCCAGGAGCCGTGAAGGATGAGGGAGGCGAGCGTGTGAGCCGGGATCTTTTTAAATTTTGTAACTTCTTTCTTCAGCCGAGTCTCCTACAGTATTATGAAGGACAAGGCCGTTTCTTTCAAAACCGTACGATTCATTTATCTTGAAATTGAAACCAATATACCTGCATAAAGGCAAATACTTAACAAAAAGTTCACTGCGCACAGTAAAAGACTCTTAACAACAAACAAAACACCATTTGAGAGACTTAAAATAAGTGGTATAGTTCGAACGGGAGCAGCGGAGCGGTTGGTGATGAGTCTCACCAGAACGTCGAGGTGTTGACCGATGTATATGCAACCAGAACGTGGTGGCTCCGGATTCTGTAGTGGACGCGGGTTGGTTGGTTATGACGAGGGAACGGTGACTGCGGCGCGATGCGCTGATAGGCCAGGAGTAACCTGACTAGGCGATTCGATGAAAGGCTCGAGCTCCTAGCCCAACTGCGGCTACTTTTCCTGCCGGCACTGGGTCCGCAGGTCTCGTTCCAGAACGCATGAACCGTTAGGGTTAGCACGTCCTGGAAGGCATGGACAGGAGGCCTCGGCTTAGTGAAGTCCTGGTGGCTCGGGTCCGCAACCCGACTACTCTTCGTCAACACCCGGTCCGGTTTTAACGCTCTGCTTGCCAGATTTCTTCGCACTCCCTCGCTCTTCTGTGCACCAGCCTTTTTCTCGCCCTCGGTCCCACTTGTCTACTCCAGATTGGAGACTTGAGAACTCCTGCGTTAACAAATGATTGGTCCCTGATATGCTGTATAGTGTTTTCTGATTGGGACACTTTCACGTCGACTTCTTGAGGCACCTGTTCTCATGCTCGACGGCCTTCATCTTCGTCTTCCATTTGGATTTTGCTTGAGCCCACTTCGCGTCTTCTTCCTTTTCTTCATGTCCCACAGTTTCCAAAGGCGCCCACTTCAAAAGAGCACCACACACCATAGAGCGTTAAGCTAAAACTCTCCTAGTCGAATTGGACAGCAGGAACGAAGAAGGGAAGATGAGAAGTGGAGAGGAGGAGGAGGAGGAGGAGAAGAAATAATTAAAGCGACATAAAAATTTTGGTGAGGCGGCATTCGAATCCGGATACCCACGGTCTGAAAAAAGAAAGAGAGATAAAGACAGAAAGACAGAGAAGCAGAAAGAGAGCAAGAGGCAGAAATAAAGAGATAGAGAAATAAAAAAAGAGAGAGAGAAATATAAAAAAGAAACAGAAAGAGAGAGAATGAAAGCAGAGCATGCCATGCTATTCTACGCTTTCTATGCTATGCATAGCGTAGCCTTAATATGCCATGTTGTGCTATGCTATGTATAGTGTAGTATAACAAGGGTGTGAGAAAGAAACGTGAAGGTAAGGAGGAGAAAAAGAAGGGGGAGAAGGTAAAGCTCAGCATCGCCGTGTGCACGATAGTATAGCAAAGAGATCGGAAAAGGAAGCGAGGGCGAGGAAGAGTGATGTGAGAGTGAGGAGGATAGAAAAGAGGCAGGAAACCACCAGTCTTCACACAAGTAGTGCGTAGCTGCCAAAATTTTCAGCGTCACTTTTGTTGACGCCGACGCCGTCAACATCGATGGTCACTTTATGCGTTGGATGAGCCATATCGAAGGCTTTCGCCTAATATTGATGCTCCCCTTACGCAATGCCCTGTTGGGCCTGTAAGGTATTTTGAATAAATAAATATGTCAGAGGCCTTCTTTCATCTGACCAATGGTGCTGCGGCAATGCTGTCATAAGCGTGGAGCCGGAGGTCTCGAAGCAGGCCTGCTCACTTGTAGAAGCAAATACTTCCTGTAGAGCTGGGCCTGTCTCTTTCATTCGGACCGCAAAATTTCGAGGACCCTTGTTGCGTGCCCGATTGAAAGGTGAAAAGTTCCAAAGTTCATACGAAGGGAAGGCGGTAAAAAACTTGCCCCGAGTGCAGAAAGAAAGTACGCGAGCCTGCCATGTTGCATCGGTAGCCAAGGACGCGAAGGCAGGTTCATGAAGAGGACACTAAGAGGCCCCATGCACTAGATGTGTATTCTATTGCTTGCTGGCAAAGTGCAGTTGGATCACTGCGACTGATCTCACAGCGGAAAAAATAAAAAGCTTACGCGTTTCACTTACTCATCTTCACGCTTACTTGTCTTTTCGCTCCATTTCCGGCATTTTTATCTTTTCGCGTTGTTACATAAGTTGCCACACTACTTTGACATCTACATCACGTGAATTGGAGTGAAAGTAGTTAAGTGCCACCGAGTAGCTGATAACTACCGGCAACGCCTAGGAGTATATGACGGCGGCACTGAGAGAAAGGGCTATTTTATTGCTTCACATAAACGAGTGTGTTTTATGCATGTCAGGGCATTACACAAGCATGAGACAAAGATGTGCGCCACTTCTAAAAAGCTTACCTCGTGTTTGATAATTCTATTAAGCTGCAACCTGATCGCTGGATCCTTCATTTCAATGAACCAGAAGGCAACCTAGGTGCAGAGAAAAAGCCTGGCTAGTAAGAGTTATTTGCGACCCAGCGCGTCAGTCTTGATAGTTTGAAATGCGACGTCAGCATTGGATAGCAGGTTTCATAATGTTACAGATGCTGCTACGAACAAATATTTGCATTGTAGCTGGAACCTTCCGTGGTACATAAACCTGCTTGTTAAAAAAAAGTTGTGCACACTATTGCTATACCCTGAATGGAAACCGTGCTAATTCTCCTACAGAACGCACAGCTACGTAACAAGCCATAGCAACGTTTCCATCAGTTCAAAAAACAGTATTTCAGACTGCTCAAAGGAATGGCTAAAACGTAACAATAACTTTCGGTGATCGGGAGCTTAATATGTGGCGCCTTTCATCCCGTTGCCATGGGACTGATTACGCTAGCTGCCACGAGTTTTATGCCATGGCTCGGTTTTCCAACGCTTTATTCAGCAGCGCCCAACTTCCCGAGGAGCTCCACCATGTGTCGTCCTTTTAAAAGGAATGAAAAGTGCGCACATGACTGTTGCGCTATGTTTTTAATGGAGTAACCTTGGCCACTACCACAGGCATGCTTCTCTCGTGCCAAATTGCTCAGCACTGGGCAGCTTCGCTGGGAGGAAGACACACGATCCCGTCATTTGTTTGTAGAAATATAGCCGAATTTCGGGCTTACTCTATATCTATCGTATAGAAACGATACTAGTGTTTGGTGTGAAGCCATTGCAATTGTGTGCTTAGTTCCACCTTTTAGATGCGAAGCATCTTATGCTCGGGGCTCTGTCCGTCCCTCCCGCGTCCCGCGTCCGCCGTCCCGCGTCCCGCGTCCCGCGTCCGGCCACTTTCATGAAGTAGGGAAGCACCCATTATGCGAACCAGAACACTGTAGTAATATGGAGGCCGTCAACCACTATCACAGTCATCAGAGTTATGGCCGAGAGCACAGAGAGGCTGCTTAGCAATGGCTAGGCAGGTGGTGTCTGTCGCCCAGGTTGACCCCATTCCTTGATCTTGCTTGCATGTGTTTGGAGGGGGCTTAGTCCGTCCCTCCTTCCCGCGTCCCACACCACCACAGCGCATGCATGTCCCCTCCCCCTCTCTCTCCTACGCTCACCCCCCTTTCTCTCCTCTAGGAATCATCTACTCTACGGAGCGGCCCCCGCGTCCCACACCCCCCTACAGCGCATGCGCGTCCCCTCCTCTATCCTCTCCTACGCTCACCCCCCATTCTGTGCTCTAGGAATCATCTCTACGGAGCGGCGCCCGCGTCCCACATCCCCACAGCGCATGCGCGCCCTCTCCCCCCTCTCTCCTCTAGGAACCCTCTACTGTACGGAGCGGCTCCGGCGTCCCACAGCGCATGCGCGTCCAGTCTCCCTGTCTCCTCTAGGAATCCTCTACACTACGGAGCGGCTCCCGCGTCCCACACCCCCCACAGCGCATGCACGTCCCCTCCCTCTCTTCTCCTACGGTCCCCCCCGTCCTGTCCTCTAGGAATCCTATACGGAGCGGCGCGCACGACAGGTGGTGTGACAGCTGCATACTCCGCTGGGGGCGCCACGGTAGTTCCGCGGTATGAAAATGACGGAGCGCGCGCGCCTCATTCTCTCTCCTGTGCAGCGCCGCAATGAGCGCCCGGACCGCTGCCGTGAAATGAGAGCGGCGACGTTCCTCCCGCTCGAGCTGATTATCTCCCCGCTGCTTCGCATCCACACATGGTTCCCTTTAGCGGGAGATGGGAAAGTTTTTATACGTCAGTTTCGGCCAATATGACCGAAATGAACGATTTGGCTAAGCATCCATTGATTTCCTCCACTGGTTCACGTCCCGGGCGGGGGGTGCCTATACAAATCACGGGCATTCAGACTGGTGGTCGCTACAAGTGAGCTAAAGAAATCCCTAGTTATACATCGCGAAACAAGCCGGAAATTTCAGTTTAACTACATCCGGAAATTACTGTAACGCCATATCACTACTCCAACGAGATCTCCAGACTAGACTTAATTAATAAAAAAATGAAACCTGTCTTTTTAGCACAAAAACCGTGCACTTATGCACGCGCAGTTTGGCAGTGAAGATAGAACGTGGCTGATGAACTAGTCGAATTTTACGACAGCCTGTGGAATGAATGACAACCGCCCGTTTGTAGGACAAAGATGCAACGAATCCACGCGGATTTTACAGAAATACAAGCTCCTTAGTTGAGAAAAAGTTCGCACTGATCCGGGGCATCGAACCCGGGACCAACGCCTTTCCAGGACAGTCGCTCTATCAGTCGACTTACTCAGCATGCTAGCAATTGTCAGCGCGAGGGCGAATCAGTCAGCGACTCGAACCACACGGATATAGGATGTTTCAAATGAGTTCTGCGGAATCCCGCAAGGTTGCAGAAGTCTAATTTATAATCATGCTCTCACATATTTCGACAAGTAGCAGTTGCTAATTCATGCAGGAATGTTTTAATTTCTCAGCTAGTTATAGAAACATTTCGTGGCGCTCAGGGTAGACGTAACCTTTTCCTTAAACTTTGACAAGAAAATTTCAGGTCATAGGAGTGCGGAAGATGAATCAAAATAAAGGTTATCAAACATAACCAGCATATTTGAACAAAACGTTGCGGAAGCTCCTTTGTATTAGCGGTTACTCAAGTTTGTTCGTTCTGGTATCCAGAGGTCTTGCAATAAATAATCGTTGGTACATGAATTTGTAACAAACACTCCAGTTTTTGGTAATATACGGTGCAACACTCAGAGGTGCGTCTCCCCAGTGCATACAAGCGCACCACCCCATCATTCCATAAGTACACTTAACTCCAGGCATCACCACATAGCAGCAATAAATAATTTTTATAAATGTGAAGGCTAGAGTAATGGGCTGCCGGCTATAACATTCTCATTAGTGTTAATGCCGGATTTCAACAAAGCTAACTATGGATACTACCGCCGCACTTCAACGTGCACGATAAGTGGGTGAGTAAATTATGCCACTCACTGATTGCTTCTTTCGTTAACTCCAGGAGAATGCAGAGAAAAAAGACAGGTCGACATTATTTAAAATCAAGGGGTTCTATATACGTACACTATGAAACATAGCCGTGTACTTGAAGTTAACAGTCAAGCGAGGAACAATGTCTACGCTGAAAGATATGCTCATTGCTCTAATATTATAGATCACTCCAGGTGAATACCCTTAGAACAGACGTTCTTACAAATGAGCTGATGAGCATAGTATTCTGAACTCGAAACAACTCACAATGACTAACTATAGGGCTCTATTGATTAAAAATTTCAGTAGGAATAATTGTACTGTTTAAACAGTTAGTAGAGGTGAGATCTAATTCACTAGCGCAGTAACTATGTTGCCGTATTGATTAAAATTTTTACTAAAGTTCATTGCAATGTTCCACGAATGCGAAAAGGTGCGGCGTCCGTAATTAGAAACCCTTTCATTGGTTTGCTTTTTACCTGTTAAAATTTGATTTAGCAGCCTTTACTGGTTGACAACCTAGTCGACTGATCGTTAGCTCTACTGCGATTGTGTCTAGGGCCTCTGGACGAAAGGGTGGCCTACAGATCCGACAATCATACCAAGAACTGAAGAGATGAAAATAAGCAAATAGAGGTTCGTTCCTTTCTTTTTTTGAGTGACACAAATTCTGCGAGGAGCACATGAGTACACTTAACAAAATGCTATAGCCATGTGGCCCTCTTCAGGTAAATAATGATATGATTGATTAAAAAAAAGAAAGGTAGCGAAGGTAAGAGTCACTGATCATAGACAATGACCCTGACCGCTACGACCAAAGAACATGCACTGGAATAAGGACGCAGTGTAAATAAAAAAGGAAGTTTACACTAACCATGTAAGGCTTAAAAAGAACGAAGCTTGGTCGATCTTAGGGGTTTTATGTGATATTCTTGGTTGATGCTTTAGGTCTTTCCTTGGCGTAGACAGAGTAGAGTCGAACCGCAGCCTGTCACAGACCTATGCATGAATGTCCAAACTCCAGTTCCAGAAACCAACATGCAAAGCTGGCTGTGGCACCCCCGGTGGAAGTGCGGACCTTTTTGTCGCTCGTACTCGGCTCGCGCCACGCCTGGGCAAATTCGGCGCGGCAGCTGCGCGGACTATCTACATCTGTGGGCGTGGCTTGGCGGCAGCTGCTCCTCGGCGCATGCGCGGCTTGGTGAGGTGAAACTCAGGTGGTGCGCACCTGTTGATTGGTTATTGACAAGCAACCTCGGGGAGGGTTTCTTGCGGACACCCGACGTTTTACCTCAAAGCTCGCGGTTCGAAGAAAACAGTTTGAAGGAAGAACAAAGACGGCTTCGACAAGGTAAATGAAAAACAGGTCTAACGCCTATGAAATGAAAAGAAAAAAAACTAAATATGCTTAAGCAACTGGAATAGAAAAATTGCCTTTTACAGATATAGAATAGTGAATAGAAATAAGTCTTTTAAAGGACTAAATTGCATGGGTTTTGCAAGAGTTGTCTCCAGGTAAAACATTTGGTCAAAACAACATCTGCGTTGAAATCGCTGAGGAAGCTGCACTCAGATATACAAATATAATCACTAAAGCACGTATACAATTTTGTGAGGCTGCACGATAGCGGATTAATTTTCACCACGCGCGAGCTCCTTGACCCGCCGATAAATATCAGTGCGTGGGTGTCTTTGCATTCATCCCCCATTGAAATGAGGTCAAAATTCTCGTGGCTGAGAATTGAGAGACACGACCACGAGCTCAACAGAGGTACACCTTAGTCACTAAGCAACCAATAGAGGTAGAAGTGACGGTAATGTGTTGAAAATTTTGAGATTGCATTTCTCGCTGCTTACCACGTTCACTGCCGTGGCTATATAGGTGACGAGATCCTCAGTTCCATTGAACGCACACCAATATGTGGGCCCCGCTACCACGCAGAGCTCGACAACAAATTTCTCAGCACAGTTGCTTTTATTCGTCCTGTCTGAAAAATTATAAAAACAAGATCTATAATATTACCGAACCGTGGTGATATTGCACGTAATTTATCTTTAAAATGTTGCTTTAGAACAACACTAAATATTTACTCGAGAAGACTTCTAGAGGCCTTGGAATTTCACATATATTGAAATGGTGAGCAGGGCCGGGCAGAGATGCTCAGAAAAGTACTCCGGAATACAGCGATCGAAATACATGCACTGGAAGTCGGAAAATACAGATAGTGAGATACATTTGTTTTTGACGTAACGGGATATTTCCGAAATACTTTTGCAAAATGACGAAAAAAGTATTCCGCAAGAGAGATACTGGAATACAGATACACGAATACAAATGCTCGGAATACTTTTTTGGTTTCGGGAATGCTGATGCCCCGAAAAGACATTAATTTGGCGCAGAATAATATTGTAATTATTGTTTCACCGCAGTTAAACTACTAAGTCAAGCATATCACTCAAATCACTCAAGAACACCAGGGAATTAAGAAAAAGTATACGTTTATTCTAGACACAGCTTTGTTGCCAAGATGGCTGTTGCGTTAACTTCACTTAAACATAGCAGCTTCTCAAACGAACTGTAATTCAGACAACGTCGTTATGTTCTTGAGACAAGACTCGCGAAATGGCTTGCTGCCAGAAAAAAAAAATTGGGATGTAGGACCTGCCTTGAGAGACTGCGACTTTCGTCGGCAGAACCTTCGCGATTCTCCGTCACGTGGGTAGGCGCTTTACCACATGGACCATTTTGTGTGTGTGTGGAACCCTTTGCCGCCCCGCTGTGAAGGCGAGCGGCGGCGTGCCTTTGCTTGGCTTAGCAGAAAGTTTTTCAGATGTGAAGCATCTTATGGCGAAGTTTAATCCGGTGGTGGTGGTGTGCCGCGTGCCCACTCTTACTGCGCATGCGCAACCCTTTAAAAAAAATAAAAATAAAAAACCTCCTCTCCCCCTCTCTCTCCTCTAGGCATCCCTCCCCACGGCAACCACACCCTCACTGCGCATGCGCCTCCCCTCCTCTCTCCCCTCTTACACTCCCCCCTATCTCCTCTAGGCATCCCTGCCCGCGGCGTCTACACTCCCACTGCGCATGCGTGTCACCCCCCTCTCTCTCCTCTCCTACACTCCCCCCTCTCGCCTCGCGACGCCGACGCAGGCAGCGTCTGCTAGCGAGTTTCTTGCTTGAAAAAACCGACTGCTCGCGCTGCACAACCGTTCACTGGCCACCCCGTATATATGGCAACGGATCTTGACGTCCAAGGTGGTGCCGGTGGGAGATTTCTCCTGTGCGTTGTTGAACAATAAAAATTCGCAGCGTGCGCGTTAACTAAAAGCGGACTGCGGGTCTCTGTGTCCAGTCGGAGTCTTCTGTCTCTCATTGCCCATTAGCAGCGATTGGCATGTTCCAGTAGGAAACACTGCTCCATCACTGCCTGCTTTGCGCCTCCCCAGTTTTCTCTCCGGCGCAACGCTGCGATGAGCGCCAGCGTCAACGCCGCCGCCAGTGTAAGCGTTAGCGCCCGTTGCTTCACATCTACACATGGTTCCATTTAGCGGGAGATGGCGTAATTTTCCTTTACACCATAGAAACAGGTAAGCTAATTTACGTCCCAAAAAAGTGACGAGATACCCGTCCCTTGCACACTATCGCAATATAATAGGTTCATCTCAAAAGTATTTCACTACAGAGATACAAATGCATTTTTGAAATGTATCTCAATACAAAGATACAGATACTCAAAAGTATCTCTCAGATACTATCGCGATACTGCCTAGCCCTGATTGTGAAATAGCAAGTCGCACAGAATTTTCAGCCAAAGATGAGGTTTTCCCTGCTTGCTAAGATTCCTATTTATAGAGAAACCAAGTAGAGTTCATAATGCCACCACATTTATGGCAAGACATGCAACTGTATTTAGACATGTGTTTTGAGGAGATGCCTCAGGCAAAGAGAACGGCATTCTTTTCCTCGATTATCTCAGACTACTAACAGTGTTAAGCTCTACTTTATAATTCTGCGCCGATGATACAAATCTTCCTGCGAAGTGAGCGAATAGTCAATAAGCGTAGTTTTTTCATTATTATTATCATTACTATTATGCATACGGAAAAACCACGGCTCTTTACGATACGTCTGAAGGGACAACGGGATTTAGGGGCTGTGGATCTTGACTTTCACCATGTAGCTATAATTCCTTTGTAAAATGAAGAGGATGAGACAAACAAATCTACGCTTTTCACTAAAAATATTATGTTATCTTAGCAGCGAAAACGATCACAGTATGTACTGCCCCTTTATGCCGAATAGTCAATAAAGTTGTTTCACTCACTCAGTATGTACTTGCCAGCACTTGTCGTGTTGTTCCTTTACGCACTTTTCATTCTTGGAATGTTCAGCTGCATCAAGAACAAAAAAAAACAGCATGGATACTGAGCAGAAGTTTTATGCTTCTGTTTATTGTGCTCAACATATGCGCAAGTACACAATGCGACGCTAGCGAATTGCAGTTTCTGGCACTCACTTTCAGCGTGCTCACACTCTCATCACGCAATGGAAGTCACACATGTGTGAAACAAAGACGCAGCACTGCAGCAACAATGGGTAGGCACGCCGTAGCTCTCATTCCCATTGTTACTGCCCAACAGCGCAGAATTCCTGAATATATTAAGGCGAAAGTCCTTAGATGAGTCAAGAAATACGAAAAGTGGTCCGTCACCACGAAGGGATGAAAAATAGTGGGATAACGTTACACGCCGCCAAACTATGCGACGTCATTGACGCCGTCGTCGGGATGTCACTCTTACGTCAGATAACGTGAGGCCACCTCACGACAGTGCATGGATCAAACGTGGGTCGAAACCGGAGACAGTTCTGCAAAAGCCACGTTGGTGCAGAAAGCTTGAGGGCCGGTGTTGGGCAGGAATGAATACAATCGGTCGAGAAGAAGAAGAAGAAGAAGAAGAAGAAGAAGAAGAAGAAGAAGAAGAAGAAGAAGAGGGCTTTCGACCTTAGGGTTGTGCCTAGACGAATGCCTAAGGGTTTGATGCGACATTGTTTGACCATCTTGATGGGGTAGAGAAAAAACGAAGACACCAGGCACGAAGAACCTCAGTACAGCGCTGAATCGCACTAACTTCATTTCAATGCTAACGCGTGATTACATAACCTACATACACGTATTGTCATATCTATTATGAAATATTTTTGTGCGCTAGCAAAAAGTAAAAACGGTCGCCGCCATGTTAGCTCTTGTGCTATACCAGCCGATTCAAAAATAAAACTGCAGAATCATTTTCATGCAGAGATACTGAAAGCATGCACACACTCGGAACTTCTTTTTTTTTTGTTTACGAGGGGGTCTTCGATAATCTCTCTTGCAAACTGATCGCTGCGAGTAAAAATATTACGGTATGGCGAAAGATTATTCGGAATAATACTGAGCGACTATATGAAAGATAATATTTGGATAATAATTGAACCCATGGTGTAAGGAAAAATATTTTTTTTACACTTTGATTGAATCTAACGCTCATACTTCAGTTTCATCTCAACAGGTTCCAGAAAAAAAATATGGCCTCAAGGTTCCGTACTCCAGTGCATGAGAATTCGCGATGAAGAACTGTAAAGGCCTTCTACCTACGCTATGCATTCCTTCTGGAAGAGTGATATTTTTTTCATCGTTTATTTACTGATAGATATATATGTTTTCTATTTGTGACTCACATGGATTCTTAGGAGTGCTTGATCTTTCTTCCACTGTAAATACCTCATGAGGAATGAGACCTTCCTCGGAACGTTCGAAAAGAACAGCCGGTGTGATCCTGAGTTGATCGTTTAAGATTCCTTTCTGAAATGAAAGATAATGATGTCATCAGTACCATCATGCGTTTGCAAAACCCAAACACAAATTGAGTGCAAGTAATAACAATTGGTAACTATGGTGCGGTGTGCTGGACAACACAAAAGTCATGTATAGTCAATGTACTCCACGGAGATCTCCCACACGCCGGTTGTGCTGGCGCAATCAATGAGAAACAAAAACTGCTCGATCAGCCTTTCTTAATATATTCAGGAGTAATTCGTTACTTCTGTGACGAATGCAAACGGCTGTTGTAATCTTTCATTACAGTTCCAAGGCAAGGTTAGTGTGGTTAGAACAAAATAATGATTTAGAAGCACAGCGAATGGTGGCACAATTGCTAAAGTAAGATTGCAAAGAAATGTTCAATTTAAGTTCTTGTGTGGACGCTACCAAAATCAATCAGATTTTGTTTCCGACGTCACTGCGGATTAGCTGTTTTAGGTTTATTTGCCTGCAATCACGAAAGAATAAACGCTATACACACTAGGTGATGAATATCCTAAGCGAAACTGGTGAATGCATTGCTAATATCTGGTTAATCTCCCGGCCTTCCTCTTCACCTCTCTCTCTGGTGAATGAATATTTCGTAGTGAAGAGTGACATTTCATACATATGCACAGATGTTTATTAACGTTGGTTTAAGTGAAACTTCCTGTTGGGCATTTGCAATTTTGTAATGCGGTCTCGTTCGCGGGCAGCGTGAATTCGAAAGATACATTCTGCGTGAACCATATGCATAGATTACGCGAACATCAACGGAACTACCCGTCTGAGAGCATGCTCCAATAAGGGTGGATATTTTTGAAACTAAGGCACGTTCAATAGTAGAGAGTGTTTTTATAAATTTTTACGGGTGGCGGAGCGTCATGTTACCAGAGAATATATGTTTTTTGTGAGTTCCCTGTTTTGCTCTTTTTTTTCGTCCTCACTTGATATGCCTTTCCACAAGGCCATGGAATTCTCCTACGCTGAGACAATGTCCTTATATGACTTGAAAATATCCTTTACATATTTTGTGAAAAGCAAGAGGAGCTTTAAAAGTTCATAAGTGGTTATGAAGATGTGTGCCAGTTTGCACCAAGACCTCACACATTTTTGTCCACTGCATACATACAACACTTTCTAATGTCATGAAGCGCACAATAAAAGTAACGTCGTCCCGTATGTATTTGCCTAAGATGACTCGAATTCTAAAACTAAGTTCTTCTTTTTTATCACAGTCAATTGCACTTATTCTCCCCCTCCGAAAGCTTTGTGCACTCCACCAAGATTTGCATTAGCATTTGGCCGCGTGTTTTAGCGTTATTTTTGGTAGCCACAACTTACCACCTCAACGCCGTTTTCCTTTCTCTTGACGACAAGCGAAGAACGGTGCTCTGTATCGTGGTACAAGTCCCGCTCGAGTTCTGTTCCATTAAACTGCAGAGAAGTTATCAAAAAGGCCACAGCTGTAAAGAGTTGGTGCACCACGAATCAGTTCTACGAAAACTAGCAAAACTTAGGAAGGCTTGTGCACTAACAAAATATCACCCCGCCATCGAGAATCAACGCTGGGCCGTCCGAACGGTCCAGGACGCCGCGAGGTTTTAGAGGCTCGTCGGCTGTCACCGAGGTGGGGCCTGTGGCCCGTCCTACCAACTCGCAGTACTAAGAATAAAGTTATTCCCTTCCTTCGTGTTGTATAACAGCGCTACCTAAATGACAGAAACATTGTTCCTGCCCCGGGATTCAAACAAGGCAACGATGCCCATCTGGGAGGGCGGACGTCTTACGGTGTAAGCTAACAAATTTTTGGCTTTAATAAACCTTCCCCCATCTTGTGGCTTTTCGCAGAACTGATGTGCTCTTTTTAATCTCATGTACAGTGTCGTTCACTCTTTGGGGGGAACATGACTCAGCGTGGCCGTGCTCTGCGGAGCGCCAGTGTATCTGACGCGGCCGCGCTCGATGCGCAGACGCGCGGGAAACCATCGGAGGTGCTTCACGTCATCTACTTCAGCGACGGAGCGCGCCGCTCCAGCTTTGCTACGTATAAAGCCCGCTGAACTTAGCTACATGGCAAAGCAAGAGCGGCCCACTCCGGTGCTGTAGGAGACGACGCGAAGCACCTCTCCCAAAATCTATCTGTGCGCCTTCGCCGTCCCGTTTCGATGCGTGGCCGCACCAAATGCACTGGCGCTCCACGAAGCATGGCCATGGGGTGTCTACATGTGCCTCACCAGGCGGACACATCCAGGTACCTACCCTACGCTGTCACGCAGTGTTCACCCTAAAAGTGGACGACACTGTACTTCAACTTGTAGAAAGATCCGCTCTCGTTCTAGAGTCAGCTACAGCCTCCAGGTTAGCACAGGTGGTAGATCTACCTCCGAGAATGACGTTGGTCTCGGGTTTGAACTGGGAACCCAAACAAATTTTAATCAACAGGGAAGCATCGCTTCTGTAAAAGGCACATGAATTTCCTTCCTTGGTTGTGCTAGTAACTGGGATGTGATCTTTAAATTTCCTCATATTCGCACGGACGCACAGTCATGGAGAAATGTTGCGGGAGCTATTGGTGCCGGAGAGATTTGTTTCCCTGCTGCCGAGTATGTTTCCTTTTAAATAACAAAAAACCCAGTCAAAGTTTCTATGCACTCCTAATGTGGTTTTGTTGAAGTGATCCTGCGTTTTGAAGCTGTGGTAATAAAATGTTTATTTTCTTTATGGTGCCGTGGCCTCCAAACGCACTGCTCGCAATCTTACGCTACTGCTAACATACGAAAAAAAGAAAAAAACGTCAGAGCGAAAAGAGCGACCAGGAGATACGTTTTTGTCGCAGCAAGGACGGCAAAATTCACTTTATGTCTTTTTGCTGCGACAAGCTTTGACTAAAGTACCCTTTATGAGACTGCTCGAGAAAGCCCAGCGAAATGACCCAAATTCTACTCCTTGCAAAGATCATCCTTTTGAAGAACGTTCAGTGGAGTGCTTGACTAGAAATGGTGAATATGAAAATGCTGACCTTATGCAGATGGCGAATGCGTACAAGAAAGTATTCTTATGCTTAGCGCTTTTCTTAGTAGAGTAGAAGAGTACTGTCACGGAACCCGAAAGCACTTATTGCAGCTGCAAAATTCGTAGATGCTGTTTTTGCTGATGATGATTAATCGTGCCTGAGCGCTTTGTAGCAGGCCTTTCAACCACTCACTCGCTGAGCTACTCACATCGCGTGACGCCTTAGTGCGATTCTACGGTTCTGCAAAGCAAAAAATTGTAGGACGCTTGGCCTTCACTTTCAAGATCACATCAAGATAGCGTAATCGGGCCTCGTGCGCATCGCCTTCTCTTTTGCCAGCCTGCTTCAGTTTTCGGTGCATGCCTCACCAGTGCCGTAAGGAAACGAAAGACTGCGCGCGTACATTCAGTTGCAAAATATCATTGGAATGCCTACTGCAAGCACAGTTGTTAAGTGCCCACTACGCCATTAATTATTTCTTTTGCGAATCAGCAAGGGCCCACTACGCGTCCGTAGGGCAACACGCGAACCTACGCAGCTGTTCACTTTGTCGATGGTTCTGCTGCTGATGATTACTAAATATGTCTGAGCGCTTTTAATGGGTGGGCCTTTAAAACACCCACTCGTTGCTCAATTCAGATATTTTGACGCCTTGCGTCCATTCTACGCGTCTACCACGCAATATATGATGCGTTGAGTAGACTCCTTCCACAACATGACATTCATATAGTGTTTTTTTTTTCCTGAGCAGTTTCAACAGATCTCGAAGCTCTGTAGTCGGACACCTCCTTGTCACGCAGACGGCCTGGGTTCGATCCTCGCTCGGACTCGGCAATTTTTATTGCTTGTTTTCTTGGCTCTTTTCTCAACTTTTCTGTCAAGGACAAAATGATTATTTTTTGCTCACGACCAACGACGCCTACGCCGACGCCGAAATTTCCGCGATACGAGCTCTTTAATGCTATCGCGCTAATATTACACGGTTTAATGCCACTCCTCACTCTACATGAAGCCTGTATAGGGGTTTCTTTCCGGAACACTTTCCAGCACTGGCGTGGCTATGTGGTTGAGCATGCCATGCAGAAGCCCTGGAATCGATTCCTGCTGGGAGTCATGGTTACTATTTGTAGCCATCTCAATTTTGGCTCAGGAAAAACTCCGATTTTTTCACTCACAACCAATGACGCTGACGCCGACGCCGGAATTTCCGCGACGCGGCTGTTGAATGCGATCGCGTTAAAACTATAGATTTCGGATAGGCTAGGCACTTAGGGGTACGAAACTTACGACCACGTTCTCTGGTCCAATGTCAGTGGATGTTGTAAGGACGAAGTCCCTTGCGAATATTGAACTCTTGCGAAGGTTAAGAGTGAGCCCTTCATGGACATGCAGCAAGATGTCGCTGTCATCAGCCCGGCTTTCCAGGAGCCTCGGGTACACGAGGGTTTCTGAAATAAAAAAAAAGATCATAAATAGTGAGTGCCACTTATAAATGCTAAAAAGGCAAATAGGTACCTCACACCCTACGCTACGTCACTTAGAACCAACGCAAAAGTTGACATTTGCGATACTTACTGGTCAAAATGAGCCTCGGCGTGAGATTGGAAAAGCTGATAACATTGACACGTCAAGAAATATCTTTAGGATTCTAGATTGAGAGAGGAGTAAATATATTGTAATAATTCAAAGGGCTGATCTGTTCGTGCGGCTTGGCTTAACGAAACGCACATGTATCTTGATGTCTACGTAACAAAATATTGGTCGAGCTTTATTGATCTGCAGGCATGGATAGAAATGCAGAATTGAAAACGCCTACCACCCTACAGCCCCCTTTGTCATCGTGTCTCAAATGACGTACACAGTTGAAGGAGTTCAGTGACCAAATTTCGTATGATGATTTAATTAAATTTGAGAATACACATGCCATCTTGGGAGCTACCTTCAGGCAGCTGTAGTTTGAGACGTCTCGCAAGTGGTTTAATGCCATAGAAAATCAGTCACATGGTTTCTTGTTTGTCGCACAGTTCGGTGAGGTCCCGCCGCTCTAACAACGGCGTTGCGGCAGATTTGCAGGCTTCCACTTAGCGCTCAGGCCTGCGACGCCTGAAGGACCTGGAAGTGGTACAGTTCAAATTTTTGTTGGCGGGCCGACCCGTACGGGGTTGCACGTGAAGTAATGTGCAGGACGACTGACGGACTTAGACCAGACATGGACGTTTGAGAAGGAACAAGTGTTTAATTAGAACAATGCCAACGGCAAGATATACACGGTGAACGAAGCGGAAACAAAAATGCCCGCTATGAAAAGAACTACTACAAAACAAGCTGGGTACTTAATGAACTACTACAGGTACAAGCAGAGACAACGCGGGATGTTAATAAAATGATTATAGACATGACCGAGACTAAAGGAAACACAAAGAAACAATGAGAAACGCTCTGGTCCCTCTTAGGAGATTCTTGTGCGATGAAGCGCTCGGTGACAGTTACAGCTGGCTATTATAAAAAAACCGATGACAAGAAAAAATCACAATGCAAAGTTCCGTACGGACAATGGTACTCGCAGGGCAGTTAACGAGGTGCTGCTGATGGTCTCGCCAGCTTATAGACGATGAAAGTGCCCGCTGTTGCAGCCGACTTGATTCGTTGCGCGGAGCGCTCCATGCTCACCGCCTACGCGACGCTCGCGACACCGATGACCGCGCTCTTCGCGGGTCGAACGTCAACTGCCTAAAATTCTTTCGGGGCGTACGCATCACCACCGGAGATGTACTCGCCAACACTTGTCTTTTGCTGCAGCTGTGGGAAAGCACCGGAGGCGCCGTACCCACAGATACAGTTGTGGCAAGTTTCTGTCCCGAGACCGCGGTGCCCTTCCTTCGATGAAGGGGCGCATGCGCGAGAATTCCACACGCCTTTCACACTGTTGCAATAATTTCATTAACAGTTTAAAATGAGCCTTCGATGAAGTAGCATAAAAGTAACCGAAGTCACAGCGATCACGTGATCTACCGCAATTACCGTTTACGGCAACTAACGCTTTCGACGTGGCTCACATTGGATGAAACCCGGAATAAAAAATCGGCAGATCCCATGTACCTTAGGGAATCGGTGTCATGCGAAGCATGCGGAGGAAAAGTGACTGTGTTGTAATTTTTTTTATTGAGCGAAACCTTACCAAATGAGGCTGAAATTATATACAAATGTTGTACTAACAGACATATGCTGAACAGTCGCATATGTTTTATGTAACCAGTTGTTTACATTGCGTAACGATGCCAACAGGAACATGGGTATTAGCAACACCAGAAGCGGTAAGCTGATATGTAGTGATTGTGCTCGCGAAGATCGTAGCCCTGGACACCGCTACATACATCAACTTTAGTGGATGGCACTTAACTATATTTGACATTAACCCGACGTGACAGCTGTGTCACAGAAGCACATATGCAGTGTTCATATAAAACTGGATAGCCAGCACTGCAACCACAATTGACGTTTCACGAACATTAGGGTCTCTTTGAAAAGCAGTTCCGAGACCTGGCGTGGCTCTGTGCTAGAATAGTTGACTGCCAAGTAGAATGCTGGGGTTCGATTCTTGCTGGGACCCTGACATTTATTCATTGCATTTGTCGGGGCAACGCTGCCGATGTCAGCCTTTTCTTAACGCTCTCGCGTTAAAATTACCCCTGTCTATTCTTGCCGTTCCTGGGTACATATAAACTGTCAATCACCTGTGGCACATACCCGCATACCTGTGGCACATACCCGCCCGAGGTATACGGTTATGTGCCACACGTGTCTGGTGGAAAGGGTTTGACGACGTACGCGACGGGATTGTCACATTATTCATGTCATGACCAGCGAGTCGTATTCGTCAAACTACCTTACCCTCCCATACTAATTTTGGTTTACCCCAAGTGAAGGGGGGTGATCATGAGAGCACCTAGACGTAGGCGGCTAGATAGATAGATAGATAGATACGTAGATAGACACGCTAAAAGTACCTGCAATACGCAAAGAAATGCGTCACATTTAAAATATGACTGGACAGGTAATCGCGTGCGTAGGTTTTCCAATGAGACCGTCTCAAGCAGTTTCTTAATAATAGTTCATGACATATCGCTTTAGAACATTTTCACGATGGCTATTCCGACGAGTCCGCTTAGAAAAAGGCCACTCTGCATGTCTCGCGACTGATATTCAAGGAAATTGCCGTCTATGCATTTCCCAGTAATAAAAGTCTGTGAAAACGATCTTTCAAAGGGCACAGCGAACCTCGGCCGGCTTTTTTCTTTCGTTCGCCGAATGATCAGTTAGCCATCGACCGACCTATGCTTTCTTGGAGCGGTTAATTAGGAAATTCTTTCTGCACTCTGAAAGCCGGTTCGTTCCACCTTGCGGTCGTGAGACGTTCACCTTTATTGTCAAAAAGGATGTCTTTAAGGTAGACGAAGTAAAGGGAATCCACACATAACATCGTTCATGAACCTCTGCATAGTTTGCGAAGCATCCTCAAAAAAGCAAGGAATACGCGCAATGCTCAAGCAGGCCATGTTTAGATGTGTTGTGATTATTGTCTTCGGAATGTCCCTGGATAGAACAAAAATTTGGTAGTACGCGGTCAACAAATATATTGTAGGGCGCTTGTGACGGCGAAGAATGTTGGAGCAGGATTGGGAGATGCGGAATTCTTTACTGGACGAACTTGTGACCGGAAAAAGGAAAAGTAGATGACCAAGCAATTCACGCTGTGCATTGATAGCGGCGACAACAGTCACCGGCCATTTACTAATCTGATCATCGGTGGGTCGCGTCGTCTATTATAAAGCAGTCATAGAACCTTCCAGAGTTATGGCGGGTGCTAGCTTAAGCTGTCGAATAAATTCGACTATTTGCACCCTGCGCGTAATGTTAACAGAACGATCTCAAACAATTGCGAGGCTTCCCAAATGTTGCTCCGTGGACTGCGCCGAGCGTTGCTAACAGTTTTTGTACGGGGAACTCAAATACATCAAAATAAAGCAGTGGATTCACGTTGCACTATATTTCTGTATATTTCGGATCCTGCGGGACGAGTGCCGAAGTCACGCATGTGGGGAAGGTGATATTGATCCGGAGTGGTGGCGGTATTCAAAGCTTGGTGATGCTAGCCACCATAGTGATGCCCACAAGGCAGCCAGTCGCCTTTATCGTGGAAATGGAAAGGTGAATACCAGTTGCTGGAGGAAGGACGAATAACGTCGAGCTGGAGCGTGTGTTTGACTTCACTGCGGGTGACTTAAAACCTTCGTTCAGCGGGGTGCCTTGGACGGGCGGCGACAGGTTGGCCAAGGGGTGGTGATATTATGCATCACCTCGTGTTTCATGGAGAGCTTATAATTTCGGGGCTTCGTGTGTTGCGATTTCTCAGCAAGTATATTGTCATAGGTTCAGACCGGGTGGAATGTGCAGGCGATGGGAGGCTGGACTGGGAGCCAAGTGCCGGGAGAGATGTGACGGTGTACTTCATGCCCGTATCGCGCACACTCACATCCAGGTTGCAGTGCCTAAGCAAGTCCGCCCCAATTAAGGAAAAATGACGTCGGTGATTACGCTCACCCATCTGTACTGTCACCTGTGTGCCAAGTGTAGAGTCCTTGACCGGGGCTTATAGGACGCGATAGAATACTTCACTGCGTGGCGTGCTTGTCGCGTTTATCGCGTTAGCGATCTCCACAACGTGTTGGGTACGATAGACAGCTCGGATCCAGTGTTGCTGAGTAGGCTGGTGAGTGATGCGGTGGACCACGAAAGCAGGCGCTTTGGACGAGGGCCCTATATTGCATACCCCCCTTTGGCGACTGGCCGATGCGTTTCCCGTCCACGAACAAGGCGGAATACAGCGACTGGCTCGCTCGCAAAAGCGACCGTCGTATTGGCACAGTTGCAGCGGCGAGTCAGTAGGTTCGCGGCGAAACTGCCAAGACGAACAGTGACGCCGAAGTTCGTCGTCAGCGTTGTAGTGAGTCGGAAGCGTCTCAAGTACCCGGCCAAGGTGGTTGACTGTTTCTTACAGGCACCGGACTCGGTATATCGTGGCTCTGGGACTCTCGCAGCGGTGATAGGCAGTTATGTCGATAACGAGCACTAGCAGAGGCAGTCGGCGAGTGTAGCTTGATGATCGAGACCTATATCGTCGGTGCCTGCTGGGACTATGCTTGAGGACTAAGGCAAGCGTCGCGAAAACCGCTGGCACAAAATGGGAAGCTGCCTCTCATTTTAGAAGCGCTTACCAAGTAACTGGAGCATCCAGTGCCGCAGTGGTCATGGTAGTCGGCCACCGAGTTCCTCGGATCGGAAAGAAGCTACACTTCAGCTTACTCAACAAAACCATCCTTGTTATCCGGCACCGGCAAATACCTTCATGGTTCAGACGCTCGGTCGCTTACTGTGTCGCAGGATCGCGCGTTTAGAGAGCCCCGAAACCACTCCGAGTTCAAAGACGAGATAGTGGCTTCTTTCTCACATTCACTACCCTTCCTAAGGCCCAATCTCCTCCTCGCAATTTATTATTGCGATAGCAATTATATGGACACTCTCGGCTGGTTTTTGCCGTCGGCGTCGCCGCCGCCGTTCGGCCGCCGCCGTCATCCCCCGTATATATATATATATATATATATATATATATATATATATATATATATATATATATATATATATGTAATCCGGCCCTCCCCTTCTCGGCGGCCGACAGCGGGGCGCCGGTGTACCCTTCTACGTGCTGCGCTCTCAACGCGAGGAGAATGTGGTGAGCAGTGTCCCTGGAGCGGCCGTACGCTCTTAAACCAGCGTTTTGTAGAGTTGCGTGAGATCGGATCCAAAAGAGTTAGCTGCCAGCCTCACTTCGTATAACATTACAATTTGTTGCTATCGCATTCATTGCTTCACCCTTGCGGTGAAACTGTGACTTTTTTCTTCATAAAACACGTGAAAGATGTCAGCACCACACGATGAGACGATGAAAATTTCGCGCTTTTCGGTTACACGCTGTTATCTCCATTTGCGCTGTCGAGAACTCACGAAACGAAGTGAAATCAGTTGATCGCGCGCGATAGTCACGCGAGACGAGGCACAACAGACGCGCAAGTGCATGGGAGAGCAGGGTAAGAAACTCGTAACTGTTATCCCTCCTACGTGTACCAATCGAGAGCTTATTTGCTCGTGATGTCACGTAAACAGACTGCGGGCGTCACGAATTGTGCCGAAATAACGGGACACGTAAGTCAGGAGAGGATAATGCGTTTGTTTTTTGTATTTTCAAAGGTTGTCTCGGGGCACTTTAAGGTCGTCGTATGCTGTTGTCGAAGGCGTACTCACAGGCAAGTCGCCTACGGCATTGGCTATATTGAAGGGTAGCACCCCGACGACGTGCCTGTGGTGACTGACTGTGACATGATGCACCTCACTGGAAAACAGGCTCACAGGGATAATTAGCGTCTCACTTGTTGCCCCCAAGTTACACTACTTAGTTTTAGAGTCTGCATCGCAGTACCACCCAGCGCCTAGTTTTAAAACCATAAAGGTTAAATTTGTTCGCTCTGTATAATATTACTACGTGGTGTAAATCTTTCAAACGACCTGGACTTTTCGGTTTTAAGCTTAATTTAGAGCATTATGTGTTATAATCAAGTAAGTGAATATAATAAAACTAGTAAAAGAAGCAATTTTCTTATATAACATAATGGTTATCCTTTTAAACCACGAGCGCGATGTGTTCAGTAAGTGCTCACAGGTCCCGTAATGCCACATGTTAGGCAACGCGGCTGTCTTCTTAACGTAGCTGACGCTCTGTTGTTTCGCTCGTCCGTTAATGAAACATTAGACATCAGCGATCGCTGACGATCAATTATTTGCCATCCATTAATCCTCAAATGAAACGAGATGATATCTTGGAATACCAGGAATGAAGAGACGGTCTTGCTGTGCAATAATCACTCGCAGTTTGGGCCTCAAATTATGCCTTAATTGTACACCAGTTAATGCAGTATTTCACGGAGGCAGACAGGTGATTGGTTTTTGCATAAAATGAAAGATCTTGCCTGCATGAGATGTTGTCCAGAGCAGAGCGAACAAAAGCGTGCCGGCGACAACTACTTCTGGTCTAGCAATCCCCATCTTACACTTTCTTTTGTCTTGGGATTTGACAAGTTGTTATATATGGGTAACTTGAATGACTAATTTGCTCTTCCCGCCCCCGGCATACGTTACTATGAAAGAAGAATATCAGTCATTAAGATCTAGGAGCGCTGTGCTCACTAAAAAAGGTTTAAACACTTGCGATCATTGTGCTTTGAAAAGGACGACGTTGGCGATAAAAGGTGAGTTTTGTTCCATCCTGAATAGCTCAGGTCTTGATACCAGTACGGTTCTAAATAAAGAAATGGCACCTCTTTTATTTTCGCGCACTCCAGTTCCTCGAGATGTGCACATGATTTTAGCTGGTGATATACGTGCCCGGCGCGTGCGCTAGCCGCGACAGCATTGCTCGCATTCTTCGTGGTGTGGAAGTGTCGACCGAAACATAGATCCATACATTCGTTTCGAGCAGTTCGTAGCTTTATGGTATTACTTATTCAGACTGAATTTGATCACGTTGACGTGTCGTCTCTGGTACAGCGTCTTCAAAAGGGCAAAAGTGTACATAATATTTACCAGTAATGCCAAGAACAAGGTATAGTTAAGATTATCAGGACATATTCGTAGAAACATCGGACCGTCTGCCGAGTCACTTCCGTCTGGTAGTGACGTGGTCTACCTACCATTAAGAGCAGTCCTACAGTGACGTCTAAGAGTTTTGCGGTGTAAATCGACATCTCTTAAAAGCAAGGTAAGCCGCGCAATTCAGTGGCGGCCTTTCGCGGCGATGACTTTTAGCGGCACTGCGACTTGCGCGAGATTTGACGAGACTGGCACTGGACAGGCGAGGTCTTGAGACCTAGTGACTCTGGAGTCGTCAAGCTCAGTTTCATGAATGAGTGGAGCAAGTAGTGCTTCAACTACGTGGGTGGGTGTCACAGCCGACAGACTGCTGGCTGCGCGCGGAGCCGGGCGAGTAGCTAAGGCAAGTGAGACACTGCACCCCGAGGCATCGCACCAGCATAAGGTACGTTTTGGAGTGGTACGTGCTTGTTCTGAGACTCTTCGAAATATATGTTTGCCTTCCCTTAATCATCGCTTTAAGCTTTTTAACACGAAAGTGTTTCATGCCGGTGTCCACCAAGACCTCATTGATGTCATTTCTGCCACGGAAGTGGTGTCGGTGAAATAAAGACTAACAGACCGCAAAGCAAAACCAGAAGAAAAACTTTCGTCGATGTAGATGAGCTGGGAGTCTAATCCACGACCTCTCGGTCCACGATAATAGGTGCCCGGTGCTCTATCCACTGCGCTACCGACGCACGTGCACGAGGCTTCACAAAAGCGCCTTATATAGCTCACACCTTCACCTACTGAGAAGAACGGACTGCTGGGCGAGTTCATAACTCATCTTAACACGATGGAGCACAAAACAACGGTAACACGAAGCAAGGGACACGAAACACGGCGCAAACTATGAACTCAAAATTTTGAGTTGATAGTTTACGCCGTGTTTCGTGTCCCTTCCTTATCATTATCGTTGTTTTGCTCACCACCATGTTAAGTTCACCCTCCGACAGTGATCTTGATAGGCGTGGGTGGTATCGCCGACCGGGGGGCGGTGCAGTGAAGTACTGCATCGTTACACTAATGAGCGCCGACAGAAAGCGTTCGCTAGTTTCCGACGTTGTCTGAAGTACAGTTCATTTGAGAAGCTGCTATGTTTAACCCTTTCAGACGCGTCCTATGAAGAACCGTCTGTAAATGGGTCAAAACAATACAACCATATTTCAAGGCACTCAATATACTTTTGCAACAAATATAATGTCATAATATGTTCATTTATGGGTGTTATAGTAACTTATTCTAATTAAGTTGTAATTGAATATCTGTTTATCCTGAAGTCATTCATGCTCTATTTTGGCATAAATAGAATGAAATCTCGGGCTAGAAATATAGTACAAATTCGTTTTTCGTTATGTCCATTTAGAGCAAAGAAAAAGTATACTTTCAACATGGCTCGCAGGACGCGGCTCATCGAACGACTCATCGAACGACTCGTCGAACGGGGTAGTGCCTTCAGCAATGTGATCACAACGCAACAGTACGCGGCGAAATGAAGTTCAATGAAGAAAAATTATTATGCAGGAGGTTCAATCTATCCGAAGCTCAATGTATCTCGCTCTCTCTTAGCCCCTAGTTGATACAAGGAACAAAAATCACGCCATTTCCACGAAGTGAATGATGATGAGTGGGCGAAGCTCGATCGTTTTCATCCATGGCAGAAAGAGAATGTGTGGTCTGGAACGCGCTTATACTTCATGGTCATCAGCGTCATCGTTATCACGTGTAGTGGGTACATTCCACTATACTGGAACGCGCTTATACTTCATCGTTATCACGTGTAGTGGGTACATTCCACTATACTGCGTCATCGTCATCTTTATCACGTGTAGTGGGTACATTCCTTTATACTGCGTCATCGTCATCTTTATCACGTGTAGTGGGTACATTCCACTATACTGGAACGCGCTTATACTTCATCGTTATCACGTGTAGTGGGTACATTCCACTATACTGCGTCATCGTCATCTTTATCACGTGGAGTGGGTACATTCCACTATACGTGGCTATCTACCTACCTACTACTACTACTACTACTACTACTACTACGACAACTACAGAGGAGGGACAGACCCACACCCTTAGGAGCTTCGCCCCTAAAACAAGTCATGTACACAATTGTGTACATACCGTCTCAAAGGGTTAAGTGAAGTTAACGCAACAGCCATCTTGGCAACACAGCTGTGTCTAGAATAAACACATACTTTTTTCTTAATTCACTGGTGTTCGTGAGTGATTTGAGTGATATGCTTGACTTAGTAGTTTCAATGCGGTGAAACAATAGTTGCAATATTATCCTGCGCCAAATTAATGTCTTTTCTGGGGCATCAGCATTCCCGAAACCAAAAAAAGTATTCCGAGCATTTGTGTTCGTGTATCTGTATTGCAGTATCTGTCTACCGGAATACTTTTTTCGTCATTTTGCAAAAGTATTTCGGAAACATCCCGTTACGTCAAAGACAAATGGACGCGACGCCACATGGTGTAGTCATCATTTGACACCTTAGCTTGGCCAAAGGAGGGATGACCACAGAGCTGGTGCAAAATCAGATGAAGTGCAGTAAGCTTGCATTGCCTCTGATGCTGGAGGCTCTGCAAAAGGCACAGAATGCTTTCCGAAGGTGATGCGGGAGGATTCATACATTGACTGAGAATTAAAAAAAAATATCGCTTTCGCCTTCACCTTAGGCAAATGCAAAAGGGACCCTGCGAGTTTTATCATTAAATACGCCAGTATTCACCTTCACTCTCAGGTACTGCCTTACAATAGACACGTAACGCTTTCGCGGATTGGTGGGAGTGGCCCCTAGTTTTCTGCGAAAGGACAAAATAAACTTGAGCTTGTCAACAAAACTCAGCAAATAAAGAAGACTTTAATTATGTTTGTTCCACTGATGTTGGCTTTATGCTTTTATGACATTCGGAGTCTCGCATTATTTGATTCTTGAAGATTCCGTTCGCCAAAGCAAAAGTAAAGTAACGTCCCGCTGTGGAAGTTGCCCGACGCAGAGCATAAGAGAAATCACAGGGTCAAGGTCTCGAATGTGCGGTAAGTGCGATACATGTTGTATATCTCGGTCCAGTTGTGTTCACCACAAATACCTTGCCTGCACGTCTGTAAAGGAGGAAGAGTAGGTAATGAGTACAATTAATCTGACAGTATGAACATCCACTTCAAAAGGAAGGGGGGTGTGCCACCAAGCTTTATGGCTTTTCTTTCTGCACTCCAATTTCTGTTCTGACAACATCCGACTTTTTTTGGCCGGATTACATGAACTACCCACCTTCGAAGTTCTTGTATACAAGAGGTTACAAGAAACACCTTGGTCTCAAATCTTTCGGTAACATGGGCCAAAGTTTGTACACTGTTCAAATAGTATTGAAGCAAGCATTAAACGTATACGTGGGCCTGGGCAGGTCACGTAATACGAAATACAGATTCCGGGGGTCAGTCAGATGACAGACTGCAAACAGAGATACGTGAAAATCAGCCGAGGAAGGCATGGGGTTAGGTGGAGTGATGAAATTTACTAAATTGCAGGTGTAAAATTGAATCATCTCGTGTAGGACGGGGCATATTGGAGATCATTTGGAGGTGTTCTTGAACTGCAGTGGATATATATCATCATCAGCCTAGTGCATATAGGCATCCTCACTTAATAGGCGGATGATGGCCTAGATGCTGATAATGTTAGTTTTGTACTAAGCGATGCTTTCAAATGTTTTCGCGCGAATTTTCAGGTGAACCGCCTTGCGTCTTGCGCGAAAAACGATCGGCATTGGTTACCTCAACTAATCTTTTAACGGGGCCCTCCCTGCAACACTTTTTGAGCATGGTCACAAAACGCTGCTGATTGGTAGTCGAGGCTCCCGAGAACACACGAGCCAAATATTACAATGCAGCACGCGGCCTGGAATTCACAATAAATTCGCAAAGTCAGCCAAAAATTGCTTTCTATTCTGTCGACACAGGACGCTACAAGATGAAAAATCACTCGGCACAGCCATTGTATCAGCCACTGGCTGATTTGAGTATGGTACGCTCGGTCGTTGCTGGGGCCGCTGCGGGAGGCCGCGACTTGTCTACGCGTGCGCGCGCGATCGCACGGCAAAGCCGCGCATTTGAACAAACAAAAAAAGTGAAAAAGGGCTGAAGGTGAAGAGGCGCGAGTGGTGTATTTTCTTTCCCTGTGCCATCCCTCCGTGCTTAGCTTCCAGCCCTCTCGTCAGGACGAGAGAAGAGAGAATGCAAATGCAGCGTGCGACAAATCTTTGTAACTCCGCTCGTACTTGACGGATTCTAAAAATTTTTGTGTCGGTGAATTCGGCAGGCAATAAGCTCCTTTAAAGAATCCATTCCATGGCTATATGAAAAAGTTTTGCAGGGCCCCTTTAAAAGTCTTGGTATATCCAGTATGCGACTTTGAACCATTTACGGTCAATGACGCCACTATGGAATTTAGAACATGGTTAATGTCCAAGTGCAAGGACGCGTGTTTAGGCACTCTGCGATTTTTTATTTGTGTTTGACAGTGCTGAGTGCTTCCTCTAGAAGTTTTCTTGTTCAGACCAGCGCTTTGAGACGACTGGCGGCGGAAAACTTTCTGGAGATTTTTCCATTCATTAAGGGTAAAGCAGCGCAAACTACAGAGACGATTAAAGGTTTAGAATTTTGGCTTTAACCGTAGTGGAGTATACCAACTAGTCCAGTTGTCGACCTCGATACAGTAGATTTATGTCGATATTTTACATATGCTATCGACTTGCACCAACACTGGCTATACTATTGGTCACTCTTGTAGCCTGCAGTTGCTCATATCCTCCTATCTCCCTTCTCCTCGATGTAATGCTGACTGAGGGAGGGAAACAAAGCAAAACTTAGTCACCAAATGAATGCATAATCTAGCGGTACAAAAGCATGGACAGAGAGAGAAGTTTAGCGGTCGTCGAGTGTGGATCGACAAAGTACAATAGCAAAAGTCACATTGGTCCTTTAAGTACCTGCCTAGACGACTACATATTTTTTTTCTGAGTCTACTCTATTGATCCCGTCCGAAAGCTCTCCAAACCCAACATAGTTTTGCATTGCCTCGGGGATCGCAGAAATTTCGAGCTTTCTGAACCTCCCGTGGTTTTGCTGTGCCTCCGTGATCGGCCCACTTTTGAACAAGCGACGATTCCATATGATGACGTCACCATGTGACGTCACAATGCAGCCATGATGACGTCACATAGGCGGCACGTGGCGTCAAGATACGTCACATGCTGTCGTCATCGCATAATTATTTTTCGCATCACTCGTGCAGACACCGCCGACGTTAGCGGTCACTTTTTCCCCTTTGATGAGGCATTAAAGCTTTTCGCCTTAATACTCGGTATATTTTTGTAGATAGCTTTAGGAGCCACAGATATATACTGCTAAGAAGCGCCGCCACAGATGAAGAGAAAGTGCGAAAGCAAGTGGTGCTCCCTGATATTCGAATGCCCTTGGCTCTTTCTTGTATGCCTGTTTCCGAGTTGCTCCGCTATATAAGGGGGGATCGGAAGACCCGCGAACGGCGCGGTGCGCTGTTTTAATCATGCTCTTACTTTGGTGGCAATAAATAGACGCTAGAATGTTTGTTCATTGTATGATGAATGACTCCAGTGGCCCTTTTTTTACCATACAGGCTACAACCGCTTGATAACAATAGCGAAACAGCTGAGAATGTAGATGCCACACTGCTTGTGTTTCTTTCCATTCCCACTCTACATACATTGTAAATATATTGTGAAACGTGTTTTCTCCCCGTAACAATATTGCCTGTAACAATAACTTAAAACGAGAAAAAGCGATTATACTGCCTCTGAGAAAACAAATGCAAATGAAGATGTTACAAGTACCTTGTTTTCGCCACAAGGCATTGCTTCCGGCATGCTGTGCGGTTGGCATTGCTTGGGATATCCGTAATAGTAATCACTATCGTCGTCGAAAATCCCTGAATCATCCATGTTAATTTCCTCTCGCTCTTGTACACCTCCATAGTCATATGGCCAGCAACACTCTATTTTACATTGTGAATTGCCACTGGCACTGGGCTGCTCCTAGTAACGAAAACAAAAAGAAACAAATGTAACACGACGTGACAGGCATAAGTGAATTCCGCAGCTACACTCTGCGCCATAGGTGAGAGCATAAATGGGGGAAGAGAAATTTTTTTTCTCCTCTGTTTTACTTGTCATATTTACGATACAGGTATCAAGAACGCATTATTGGAGTGCTCTCAAATATACTTGTCCACCTGTTACTTTTTAACGTATACTTGATTTTATACGCCAGTGAGTTTTTCTATTTCCAAGCACTAAACTGCGGGCGCAATGGTCGGTAATCCAAGCCGTGAGCTTGTGCTTAGCAACGCTACGCCGCAGCGGCTAACGCACTACGGCGGCTAATACAGAGACGTGTTTTAAGAAGATCTGGGGTTTTACGTGCTGAAACCACGATACGTTCATGAGGCACGCCGTACTGAAGGACTCCGGAAATTTGGACCATTTGATGTTCTTTAACGTGTACTGACATCGCACAATGCACGTGCCTCGAGTATTTTGGCTCCATCGGAATGCGACCGCCGCGGCCGGGATTGAACCCGTGACATTCGGGTCAGAAGCCGAGCACTGTAACCGCTACATCACCGCGGCGGACGTACAGACATATTTTAATGAAGAGAAAACATACAAATGATCAATCACGTCTGAACTGTATCACATATGTAAAAACATAACTAGCTGTCTGACGCAAATTAGCTTACTGTTACCCACAGGTCCGCAAAATCACTCATCAGACGACTGACTCATACTCACTCAGACTCAAACCGAGCCGTAAGTTTGAGGCTGAGTGAGTACGGGCGAGTAATATTTTGGTGAGTTTGAGTAAGAGTGAGTGCGAATGAGAAATATATTGGTTTGTCTGAGTCCGAATTATCTCGAAGTGCGAAAAATATACTTCTTGATTGAGTCTGAGCGAGCTCCAACTCTTTTGATGACCTATGCTGCCACCGTTCCATTTTAATGTGGATGTCATTTCGGATAGGCAGTCGAATCATGCCCGTCATTGCCAGTGAGGGGTGACTTTTTTCCTCATATACTATGCTTGACAGCCCTTGTAGGCCGCAACTATTTTAGGCGTCGTTTAACAGTTTCGTCCGTTAGCTAGAATAAAAAATGGAGTAAGTTACTACATGATCCCACCGATAGCAGGATGCGTCAAAACATTTTGTTAACCTGCATAATGGCGTTCTGAAACGTAGGCTTTCATTGCAGGAAATGCATTGTGGTTTTACAAGATCTGAGCTGGCATGCATCAAACGAGAATTACAAGTCCATGACCGACGGAGGAAAGTTGACGTCGCTACAACACTGCCTATTTTAGACAGGAGCTTCGCGGGAGACTGAGTTGTTCACAAAATGCAAATTAGTGCATCAAATTGAAATTGCATTTGCTCATAGGAGAGCATGACAGATAGTCATAGAGCTGAATAAGGTTATGTTACCATGATTTCAAAACGTACTTCATTCATTCATTCATTCATTCATTCATTCATTCATTCATTCATTCATTCATAGTACTGAAACGGCGCCACAAAGGAAGACGAATGCACACGAAAAAAAGAGGACACGAAACATAGCCGCGGCGCTTGTGTTTCGTGTCCTCTTTTCGTGTGCATTCGTCTTCCTTTGTGGCGCCGTTTCAGTACTATGAATTCATACCAACTTGCCCAGTTGTCAGTCCTTCTATTCATTCATTCATTCATTTGTTTATTCATTCACTCTGACGTTGCCACATACTTATAAATTTAGAAGAAATTATGAAATTTTACTCCTGGTTTAAGTCTATGAAGAGCGATGTATGCATTCGGAGTAAAAGCGGAATGCATTGTCGTGCATTAAGATTTAAACTAAAACTTGTCTCAAAGCACTCGCATATTACGTCTTTCATCTTTTTAGTGCTCTTGTGGAAACTTACGACGCCAAAATACGACATATGCACCGACGATAAGGATCATGAAAACGATATGAGCTTGGACATGTTGGTGGGAGTTCATGTCATTGAAAAACAAACGTAGAAACATGTGCAAGCGGTAAATGAAAAGACAACACAAACGGCGATGTCTTGAAAGCTTCTAAAGCAATAATCGCGTAATCGTAAGGAACTGACATGGGTACGTACGTCAGAAGGCTTCACGTCCGCCTGTTGTGGGTGCATTGTTTGACAAAATCTTTCTCGTGTCATATTTTCCCGGGATAAAAGTTCGTTCGAGTACTTCGCTTCTGTATTTACCAGGTTGCAAGACTGTGACAGAGTACTGCATGAGGAAGAAGTGAAGAAGAAAGGCATTACGAACCAAGGCATGACAGATTACTAAAGAAACGAAATTACCTTCCACTGTAGACATGTAAGGTATCAAAGCTGTCGTGCATGTAAAAGAAACGAGATAGCAAGCGTAAGACAGGCACACCCCCCTCCCCCCCACACAACATTTCGTCACACACCTTCTGTGAGTGATTCTTTTGTTTACTTTGGGGAGTCAAGCAGTAGCATGACCGTTTGCGGCATGACAGACACCTGAAATCCCACGAGGTCAAATTTGTTCAGCCGTATTACTCAAATAATTTCTTTCAGAAGCAAGCCTACATTGACAGCGCTAGGATGTGGCAGCTATAGAAAATTACTTACGATTGCGGTAGTCACCGATGTGAAATATGAGTGTGCTGTACGCGTGCTTTCATTTCGCCATATTTCGAGCCAAAGATTTAGAGACATGTATTCACGAATAGTCACATAAAACTGTTTCTTTTCTTATGTTTTTTTTTTCCATCTGCCAATTCATCTTCTAATTTTTTCAGTATAATTGCTTTTTCGCTTTCTATTTCGTCAGCTCCGAACGCAGTGAGAGATGAGTGCTTGTTTTTACGCGTAAGGGTACATTCTCCATACAAGAAATCATCGGCATTGTGGAGTCTGTCCGCCCAAAGCAGCGCCATTTAGAGGCAGAGCAGAGCGGAAAAGAACACGTAATGTGGCGGAGGAGGCGCTTTTGGAGCGAAGAGGTACAATGCGGGGAGGCGGAAATTAACTAGCATAGTGTCTGTTCACAGAGTCAAACACGAATACCATACTCGATGACCCCGAACATTTCCTTTCACAATGTCGAGGTCAAAAGATAGCGGGAAGTGTGAACCCCCTATAATGGGAACCCCCCTACCACCAAAAAGCATGGTTGATTCCCTCTATCGTAGGAATCGGCAAACACGAAAGTGAAACGTGTCTTCACACAAGTAGTTGATTGTTTATGGTACTTTGATACATGAGAGCTTGCACAATCTTAGTTGGTGTTTGGCGGCTATAACAGCGCTTTATGCGGATGCACCTACGTTGACGCTTGCCGGCACGTCTCCAATCCCTGAGGACTAACGCCAATGATCATGATTAAACATTTGTGATAGCTGCAGTAGGTAACACACACCTGGATACGCAACATATGGTGATTCCCGAGCAAAGAATGCGTCGAGAAGCACATAATATGCACGGGTATTCAACAGGTGCTCATGGAAAGCGTTGTAGTTTGAGGCGGGAAATGGCAAGGTGTGCGCCCTCTGCAGTAATTGGGCAACCTACACCTCTGTTCGCGCATACAGTACCACAGAAACCTTCAGTAACGGAAGAGGCTGCGCTCGTAGCTTGAGCCAGTGAAGGAGCAAAGGTGTTCCGCTTCCTGCTGGTGTCTCTCTCGCTGCACTAAAGCACTTACTCGCGCGAAATTCGCGCGTTGACGTCATAGCCTTTCTGCGGCGCTTAATGCAGCAGTTTTCTCAGTCGGTGACATTACACTCAACGCAGTAGACGGCTGACTAATGCTGTTGGTGCATGTGGAAGCTTCACTGCGCTTGAGACGAAGTGGCACACTTTGACACGACGCGAAGGACAGAGCGCATAGCTGTGTAGTCATGGAATCGAATCACCTCGAACGCTGCATTGCACCGACAGCCTAGGTGAGAGGTGGGATCAACTTTATTGAAATGAAATTGTAATGGAAATCGGGGAGCCAACCTTTGCTGTGCTGGCACTATCGAAGCTCTCCCTGTCGGCGCTCGTTAGTATCAGGATGCAGTACTTCATTTCGCTGCTCTTATATGGGGACACCACCCTTGAAAACCAAGAGCGCCATGAGAGGGTGAATGTGTGAGAGGTATAAGGCGTGTTTGTGAGTTTTGAAGCCCGTGTTGGGGTAGCGCAATAAGTAGAGCCCTCGACACATTTCGTTTTGGACAGAGATATTGTGGGTTCAACTAGCTGATCATCCAAATCAACGAAACTTTTTCTTCTACTTTTTCTTTGTCACCTGTATTTCACTGATGTATTCCTGTGGCGGAAACACGTGAAGTCTTGGTGGACCCCGGCATAAAACAATTTCGTGTTAAACTTGCAGTGACGTTTCACTCCGTAACTCGGCGACGTGCAAGTCAACGGGTGTCAAACCAAGTCAACGGGTTTCAAGTCAACGGGTGTCAAAGTGTGCCACTTCGTCAACGTCACGACCACGTGACAATATTAACGCGACAGCGTTAAAGAGCTCGTATCGCAGAAGTACAGGCATCGGCGTCGTTGGTCGTGAGCGAAAAATCATCATCTTGTCCGTGACCGAAAAATCGAGAAAGATGCAAATATAATAAATAATAACAATTTTCGGCTCCGAGTGAATATCGAACCCAGGCTGTCTGGGTGGCAAGCAGGTGTTCTACGACACAGCCGCGCGTCTGCTTGGGAATACTGGGAAAAATATCTTCCTCTGCTTGGAAATACAGTGAAAATAAAGTTCATACTTTACAAACACACACGTCTTGTATACAGGCGCCACAACAAAACATGTAATATCGCAGTAACAATGTGTGATACAGCGTACATTGCCATCGGGCGTTAGAATATGTGAATATCAAATGGGCTGTCTTCTGCGACTCTAAGGCATCCCTTCAGAGTTTGCAATCAGCGCTACGACGAAGGGTGCATGAGCAGTTAGTAAATGAAATGAGAGAAGTCCTACACCAGGTTTTATCGAAGGGATATGACATTGTGTTCCAATGGTTGCCGGGACATTGTGGCATTGTCGGCAACGACCTCGCTGATGATGCTGCCCGGTCCTCCCACGAGAACGCCCAGACAACCCCAATACCCTTGTCGAGAACAGACGCTGCAAGGGGCCTTCGCTCGTTCGCTGACACATTGTTGCAAACTTGGCTGAACGACCCCAACGTCGGGAACCGGCGCTTACATAAATTGGACCCATCGAGGAAGCTTCAAGCTCCATCGGACCTCTCCCGCCGAGACGCAACTTTACTGTGCCGCCTGTGGTTAGGGAGTAGCTTTCACGAAGGCGTACACTCTTCGCATAGGAATGGCGGATACCTCCAGATGTGACTCGTGCGATAGCGACGAAACGATAGAACATCTGCTGTGTTCCTGTGATCGGTTCGTGAGCGAACGCAACATTCTACGCGACACGCTGAATAAGCTAGACGACAGACGTTTTTCCGAAGAGAAGATCCTCGGATCGTGGCTCTACGCGACGCAGGCCAGCAAAGCGACGCGAGCATTGATACGTTTTTTAAAATCGACCGGGTTAAGCGACCGACTCTAGGCGTGCAATGGACAGGCACCCACGTACCGTGACGATGCCTTCTTCCCTCTTCTTTCTTTTAATGCCTTCACCCCTTCCCCCAGTACAGGGTAGCAAACCGGACGCACGTCTGGTTGACCTCCCTGTCTTTCATTCCTTCCCTCCTCCTCCTCCTCCTCCATAACGACATCCTGGTTTAAAGCCGGCCACCCATTACAAAAGGCACACACATTACTGCGCGTATTCCCTTGAGACCACGTAGTGGGTGCATAGCAAGTTGGAAACCATTTCACGCGCATAATTGCTCGTGGTTTAAAGCATGCTACCCATTACATAGTATGCACTAAGTGGCTGAAGTACGCACTATGGACAGGATAACGCTATCGCGTTACACTCTTAAAAGCGAAGCTCAAGGGTCCCCCCAATGTTTACAACTGTCGGAGGAGGCTAACAGAGCTCCGCCGCTTACTCCGACCTTTCCCCTTCGTCCTCTCTGGTGGTAGCGGGATCGGCGTCGCGTCTGCACTTTGGTGTCGAGTTACAGTGACGGAGGCTCATTGCTGTGTGTGCGGTGGTCTGCGGTATATGCGAGACATCGTTTCCGTCGAGGAGGCTTGGCTTCCCGAGCAGGAGCTACAGCAGTGGTGTGGTTCGCAGCCATGAATGTTTCGGGCACCCCCTGTGGGCCGGTCGAAGTGATGAGCGACCCCTTGCGGTAAGAAGAAACAAGGGCAGGGGGGGGGGGCATAACTGAACACAACATCAGCTTTAAATAAGGCGCATTTCGTTTCTCCTTAGGCAAAGGAAGGTCCAACTAAAGTGACATGCTCTTACGATCACAAGCGCTTGTCAACAAGTTGTGTACTCCGCAGCCACATTCAACCCGTTTCTAGCTATGCCTTGCTCTTCAGATACGCAAGCCTAGAAAAAGTATGCTTGCATGCATATATCGTATAAAACTGCAAGCAAAAGCTTTGCAGCCAGCTCATTAAGATTGAGATGCAGAAGCCAGCTCCGCCTCAATGCAAAATCGGTTATGCAGTGAAACATACCTAAAGTCAGAAGAGGCCGCTGTTACGGGACGAAGTAAGCTTAAAACAAGCGTTTTTTTTCGTTTCTTTTTCAAGGAAGGATTTACGGCTTGCAAAACCTAAAAAATAGCTTCGCGGACTTCCACATGAGAATTATTGAGCTAGAGGTTTACTGAGGCTGAAATAGGAACCTCCGAATATTTGCAGCACCTAGCAAGGCTCGCTTCCGAAAGCGAGGTTAGGTCTCGTCGTTCTCCCCTGACACCGAACCTTCATTACAGTACATGTATCCACTCATACACCTTACTTGCCCAATCCCAACTCGGTTGTGGAGCGGCTGATGTCGCCCCAAATAACGCTCATTGAAATTTGGCCGGCTTCTTTGCAATGCCGGCCAGTACGGCATTCGGGGGGGTAGAGTGTACTAGAAGCCTTTATAGTGCACCTTCGCGGTGGGTTAACTTGGCCGTGCTCTGCGCAGAGCCTGGAAATAATTAACAATTAGGATGTCAAGTTAACCTTGGGTAGACTAAAGGAAAATTGTACGAGACATGCATATGGGGACAGTATCCAATCGCTTGTGCGGCGCCGGCAATGAGAGAGTGAAGCGCCATTGTAACTTCTCAAATTGCATTCTTTCATTTCAACCATGGAACCCTTTCAGTCGGGTGAAATGTGTGTACTGAATCCGGAAACTATCGTCATCATGAAATGGCACGTGCATATTTGCTTCTATTCGTGCACGTGTCGGCTGCGTAGAATATCATGGACCTGCATGGACCTCTGGCATGGGCATTGCAATGGGATTCCACAGCGTGGTAGGCATTCCAGAGGTAAGCTAGCCAGAGAACTATTCAACGCAGACATTTGGGATAGTTGGTGGGTGTAGAACAGACCCCACATAAGAAGTGCTGGGACATAGGGTGACGATAACAGATGCATTGCTTTGAGAGCACCTGGGCTTGGCCTTCACTTGAATTTGTGAAAACTGGGCATAACCGCTTCAAAGGTGGCGAATGGGCATTTAAGTTACGTTTCGCAGGTGAAGCGTACGTAGCTTAGCTTGTGGGTATACATTGACGAACATGGGCAGATATTGGGATGAAGCTTGTATAAGGAGGGTGAATAAGGAATAAACATTGTCTAGCTTCATAGTATAGTGTCACGTGGTCGTGACGTCGACGAAGGCAACAGTCAGCGGGTCAAAGAAGAAACTGTTTATTTGGCCGAACTTGTGGCCGTGAAACGTAAAGTCAGATTACAGCTATGCACACTGGCACAGATAGCGGCGAACGGAGCGTCGGCCGTCGATCAACTGTACATCGCTGGAACGCGCCGGCTTTTATAACGCACGCGTCGAACATTTTAGCCTTATCACTAGTCGTCGCGGAAGCTCTGGAATAATCTTGAGTGTTAACGTCTTGCGTGCAATCTTAACAGAACGATCTACTACAAGCGAGAAGCTTCTGGAACGCAATCTGCGCCGAGTACTGCTGATAGTCTTTGTGGGCGGAAACCGAATACAGTGAAAGAAACGCGCGTGGCAATAGCATAACCATTGTAAGAAGAACGTTAATGCTTGATATAACTTGGTAAACTTAGTGAAAAACTTGACGCAGGATAACCAGCAGAACTGTAGTGAAAATATACCAAAATCTTAGCAAAACCACTAAATAACACAAAATACAACTCCGCTGTCTTAAGCCATGCAAAGCTAGCCACGGCCTTATTTGTTTTGTTTTTTATTGCTTTATTTCTTAACTCTTCTTTGTGTTTCGGTAACACAAACTTCAGGGGAAAAAGGCGAAAATTGTCGCGTGGTGTCAGGAGTACGAGCCATTGTGCTTGTTTGCTTTGCTACGGCGAGGGAACACAAGAAGCGATGCTCATACCCTTAAGCGGGCGTATAAAAGCTGCACTCTATAATTAAGTTCTGGTGTTTAAAGTGACGGAACAACTATACGATTAGAAGATACGCTGAAGTAGTTTTGTTGTTAAGTCCCAAAACCACGATGTGATTATGAGATGCCGTAGTGGAGGGCTCCGGAAAATTCGACCACCTGGGGTTGTTTAACGTGCACCGAAATCTAAGCACATGGTCCTCTACCATTTAACCTGCAACGAAAGGCAGCCGCCGAGGCTGGCATTAGATTCCACTACTGGCGTGCCAGCAGTGGAGCAGCATAACCACTAGAACACCGCAGTAGATGCACGCCGTAGTGGAATATTCCAGATTAATTTGAACCACCTGAGTTAGTTTTGCGTGCACCCGAGCGTGAGCCCAATGGTATTCATGCATTTCGGTGGGGCGGACAGTCAAACTTGCCTACCCGAGGTAAGCTGCACAATACCTTCACCTGATAGAATGAAGTGTGTTTCTTGTGAAATGGGCAGGCCCGTGATAACAACCGGGTTAACCTACCTGATTAGAAACTTGATTTGCGTCACTGTGCAGTTTGAAAGCCTCCCCCTGTTCTGCTGCCCTCCCTTCGCTGGGCTCATCAAGTATTGATCTTGCCACGGGCAGTAAAGCTCATTTGGATAACCAGGGATGGGAATCGTTCGGTTTTCACCATCGTGAGTCGCCCCTAGCCTGGAAAGAAAGGGACCAAGTCTTTTCGCGGCCATGGACTCGAACAATTTTGTTAACAATCATGAGGCATTCCTTCCGAAGGACATGAATATCTTCAGCAACTCTTTATGTTCAACCTTCAATAGGGTCAATACAGCAGCTAACGCGACGTTCACGCCATCTTCATATTAATGATACTTTGTACTTCTGCCGGAGCTGTCTAGGGGAAGCATATTCGCCGGACAAGATCAGCGGAGACAAGCCAGTGATGGCGGTTGACAAAATTCAACCATATAACTTTTATTGTCTCCTATTTATCTGCCTAGAGCCTGCCATCTTGGGGATTGGTTTGGTTAAGGAGCTTAACGTGAAAAAGTGACTCAAGCAATGAGACACGGCTTTGTGGAGGGCCCCGAATGATTTCGGTAACCTGGTTTTTTTTTACGTGCCCTGAAATCACACAGTACAAGGGCCAACAGCGATTCACCTCCGCTGAAATGGGACGGCCGCGACCGGGTTCGAACCTGTGTGTTTTGAGTCAGCATCCAAGTACCATAAGCACAAGGCAACTGTGGAGGCTACTCTGCCTTATTAAATAGCAGATAAGGCCACACACAAGCCTTTGCATGTCTCCTCAATAAACGGTATCAGCGAAGGAAAGTTGAACGTATGAACTTTCTGGACTCCAGGCACTTTTTGTATGAAACATTTTTTTTGAAACATGGGCCCCCACGCACGATGCATGTTAATATTGCGTGTCGAGCTTCACTGCGTCAAACTTAGAACTTAAGCTTAGAACTCAAGCTTAGACCTCGAAGTCCAAGCTTGAGTTCTAAGCTAGGACTTTAAAGACTGATGGGCAGCCCCATGGTCCCAATAAGATATTGGCACCATGGGGCTGCCCATCACAGTTCCAAAAGGCAACGAAAGCGCTGCTGAGTTTTCTCAAGGACACCGGTCTGATTCGTCGTTTGTGATTTCAAACATGGAACTGTTACGTCGGCTCAACCAACGACTTTTCTCTCCTCCTCTATTACGTTCGTTCCCTCTCCCCCCTTCCCCCCATGCGGGGTAGCCTACCGGGCTCAGCCCTGGTTAACCTCCCTGCCTTTCTTCTACTCTTATTCTCTCTCTCTTCGATTTAAATTTTCATGTCCTTTTGCACAAAACGAACACATTAAGCACTTTATGCGCTCTCTTTTGGTCGAGAAATTTGTTGCGCTGAATCAACCACTTCAGATTACGAACTTTGGGTGACATTACTTGTTTGCTTAATAAGGCTTCTACATCTATGATTTACATAAACTGCTCGTAGATCACCGTAGAAGGACATGGTGAGATCATTTGCGTCGACATTTCACGTACATCAGCGAATGCTTCATAAATGAAAATTTTCATTACATGGGAGCTTTTTTTCCGAAATGGGCTAAATCCAAAACCGAAATTAGCACAAAAAAATGCTCGTAAATGCTTTCTAAACTTTCCTCTAAAGCAGTAATAATAAGTTGATAATATTAATTATTATTATATTTATTATTACTGCTTTAGAGGAAAGTTGAGAGTATGTACTTGCCCACGGAGCCTTTTTTGTGCAAGTTTCGGTTTTGGATTTAGCCCATTTCGAAAAAAAAAAGCTCCTCAATGTTGATATGGCATGTCTGGCGCGTTGCTTCACAAACATAACAAAGACATTTGTGAAAAATGAACATGCTTAGAGTTATCGCATTGGTGGCTTTCTGATGAGAGAAATAAAAGCTAACAGCGCCAGTTTCGCGGAATAGCTCTTCGTATTTCGCGACTGGAAAGACTAGGCCATGAGTGCATGCATGCATGCTGCAAACAAACGTACGCATGTGCGATCTCATGAGCCACCGTAGATACTCCGCTGTACGTCGGTGGGCTCATCCCCTGCAATTACAGCACTGTCGTTTCGGCAGACTCCTCCGATATCAGCCACACCTGCAAAGATAACCCAGTTGCCTACTATAAAAAATACAGTTTCACCACAAGGGTGAAGCAATGAATGCGATAGCAACAAATTGCAATGTCATACGAAGTGAGGCTGGCAGCTAAATCTTTTGGATCCTGATCTCACGCAACTCTAGCAAATGCTGGTTTAAGAGAATACGGCCACCAGGACACTCTTCACAGCACATTCTCTTCGCGTTGAGAGGACAGCACGTAGAAGGGTATAACAGCCGCCCGCTGTCGGCTACCGAGATAGGGAGATAACGCGCGCGCCAGCGACGACCACGCTCGTAAAATCGAAGGTCGCTCGAGGGAACCCCCCCCCCCCCCTCGCGTCTTGTCACGCTCGCGAACGACGGGCGGGGCCGGTGGTCGGTCGAACAGTTGGGGGGGGGGGATCTTATCGCATGCGCCTCGGAGCAACGGAGATGGGCCGGCTCGTTTGATCTCCGCTTCAGCCGCGTTCATCGCTCCCGCTCGCGCGCTTTTACCCGCTGGTAGTAGAACGTACGATGCTCAGGGGGCTCTTATCAATTTGGACTTCATACGCGACATGACGGCGGCGGCGACGGCAACGGCAACGGCGACGGCAAAAACCCGTCGAGACTGTCCATATAATTGCTATCGCAATAAAAACAAAACACGCAGTGTTCTGGACCTTGACAGCGCAAAAGTTTAGTGACGTTTTCCTGTTTGTCAAGTTGAGTGTGGTGTTGTAAAAGTGAGTAATTTCCGTGCCATAGGGGTGCAGGAAATGGCATTAACTTCCTCACGCCTTATATTTTAATGCATTTGCATGAAGTCACCCTGGAAAAAAACCGCATTTCATATGCCACAAGGTCATTATTACTTAATGAGTTCGCCAGTACTCTTTAAACTGCAAAGTGCCTATTCTTGGCGTGGTGGCTTGTACAGTGCGGTATAAAGGAAGCATTTGGTATGGTATCTCTCATATCAAAATTATTTTATACATGACTTAACAACAACAACGCTCATGTGAATAGTTTAGCTTGGCTAACATTTTCAGGTTTGCTTGCAATCGCCATGTTGTTTCTGGGCTTCTCATTTCACATGCATTGGTCGCAGTTGCTACGGTTGTTTGCGAAATTGTAAAATACCAACATATTTTACTACCGCCACAGCAGTAAGCTTGTTTCCACAACTGACTAGCCTTCAAGGTAGATAAAGCTCATAAATGCATGTATACTTTTATTATTACCCTCAAACTGTCCACTTCTGAAGACGCTAATATAAAAATCATTGGATGAAACTGCCTTGAGTTTCCGCGCCAAAAAATACGTCATTAAGGAACATAAGGAATTTAATAAATGTCATTTTGTGACAATGTGAGAGTGGTACAAGGCTATGCTCTGGCAGCCACATGGTAATAAATTTTGCCATGAACTTTGCATGTATTAGCGCGGTACATATACGAAAGAAACACGACACAGACGTAAAGAGAAAGGTGAGCGCTAAAAAAGGTTAGCGCCCACATTTCTCTTTACGTCTATGTCGTGTTTCTTATATGTACCGCGCTAATACAAGCTAAGTTCATGGATGACCAACTCACCCGAGCTACAACACTTCCAAATTTTGCCAGTAAGCGCAGAATACACTGCATTGTTTAAAACTTTATTTGGAGATCTAAAAATTCTGGGAGGGCGCTTGAGCTTCGCCTTTAAGAGTATAGTGTGATCGGGCACCCTTCGTATCGCCTTATGATTCACAACCCAGACTTCGCTTGTCGATAAAATCATCAACCTGTGAAGAGAGTAAAGGAACTTCTGTGTGCGTAACATTCAGCATTAACACTGTTCCCAGACAGTATTGCAAGTGGAGTTGAGCAGTGCTGGCTACGCCACGATTCATCATTTTGTAAACGAGCAAAGTGCCCACTGTGCATACGTGAAGCCAATACGCGCACCAACGTAGCTTCCTGGTTTGCTCAATTGGTAAAGCGACCTCCCCGGAAAGGCGTAGGTCCCGGGTTTGAACCCCGGACCAGCACCAACTTTTCGGCAACGAAGCTTTTCTTTCTGAGAAATCTGTTTGGATTTCCTTGTGGCTTCGTGCTACAAACGGGTGGTTGTCTATTTTCCCTTTCTCAACCCTTCCGCCACCTTGCGGGATTCCACAGAACTTATTTGCATTACTTGTGTCTATGTGCTTCGAGTTGTCGGTGAATTCGCCCTCGCGCTGCCAATTGCTAGCTTCCTGGTTAGCTCAATTGGTAGAGCGACCACCCCGGAAAGACGCTGGTCCCGGGTTCGAAGCCCGGACCGGGACGAAGTTTTCGGCAACGAAGAAGCTTTTCTTTCTGAGAAATCCATCTGGATTTCCTTGTGGCTTCGTGCTACAAACGGGTGGTTGTCCATTTTCCCTTTCTTAATCCTTCCGCCACATTGCGGGATTCCACAGAACTCATTTACAAACGAATACTTGTGCATGTGCCTCCCTGAAGGTTTCAGTCCCTTCAAAGCAGCTCTCGCACGAGCAGTGACGCCACCGGGGCGCATGTATT
>JALIZH010003003.1:0-22822 GCA_030522465.1 Rhipicephalus appendiculatus | reverse complement strand
AAACGTGGACTATCTCAGAACCACGGCAGCGACGATAGGAAGAAGCCGCAACGGGAGTGACACGATAGTTTACAGGGGATGTTTGCTCAATAATTATGTAGGGTCCAAAGAAATCGCGACTGAAACTTTTCGCACAGTCCGGGAACACGTGTAGGCGTCCAAAGCAGCACTTCGTCGCCAGGATGGAAAGAGACGTCGCGATGGGAGCTGTCGTACCGCTGCTTGCGATCGTGCTGACCAGCTTCTGTACTGAGCCGAGCAAGTTGCCGACATTTTTCAAGTCTCAAGATGAACGGTTCGGGTAGCGTTGCGGAATAGTCAGTGGATGTGCGGAAGAACGTAGCGTCGATCGTGAATGTCGCCGAACAGCCGTAAACGAAGGTAAAATGGTGCATAGCCAGTAGTGCGTTGGACGGCGGTATTGTGAGGAAATGTCACAAATGGCAAGATGGTGTCCCAGTTGTCCTGAGCTGGTCCAATATACATGGATATCATGTCAATTAGCGTGCGGTGGAATCGCTCTGCGATGCCATTGGTTTGAGGGTGGTATGCTGATGTTGTCTTGTGAACGGTGCCACAAGCTTTAAGCAGTTCTTCAAAAACTGCGGACAGAAAAGTCTTGCCGCGATCGCTAACTAGGACGCGGGGCGCACCATGACGCAAGACAACGTCTTCGAGGAAGAAGGTGGCCACGTCAGAGGCAGAGCTAGAGCGCAGAGGAGCGGTCTCTGCGTACCGCGTGAGATGATCAACCGCTGTCACGATCCAGCGATATCCTGCCGACGTTACGGGAAGAGGCCCGACTAGGTCCACTCCAACAATGGCAAATGGTTCCTCGGGACATGGTATTGGTTGTAACAAGCCAGCAGGAGGTGAAGTCGGCTTGCGCCGTTGACATAGCGCGCAAGAAGAGACTTACTTGGCAACCGACGTGGAGAGGCCAGGCCAGAAGAAGCGGCTCCTGATGCGGCTGTATGTTTTATGGAATCCCATGTGGCCAGCAGAGGGGTCATCGTGAAAGGCCTCAAGGATTTGCGCACGAAGCGAACGTGGAAGTACGGGTACCCACCGGTGTCCATCTTGAGTATAAACGTACCGATGCAGCACGTCGTTTTCAAGTTTGAATTGCCTGAGTTGTCGGCGCAACCTGGCATTAGGTGGTGGAGACTTTCCGTAGAGGCGTTGCACAATGCCATGGCAGTACGGATCTTGCTGTTGACAGGAGGCCAACTGAGTGTAGCGAGTCGAAGACAGCGTGCCAGCAACCGCTAGTTCTGATAACGTAAGCGGAAGCTGAGCCTCATCATTAGACGCGCAATGAAGAGGCTGGTCTAGAGACGATGGCAGTGGGTGAGGGCAACGGGAGAGGGCATCAGCATCTTGGTGTTTTTTTTTCCAGATTTGTACACAACGTCAAATGCGTACTTCTGCAGCCGGAGCACCCAGCGGCCGAGGCGTCCGGATAATTTCTTTAGTGTTGACAACCAGCATAACGCGTGGTGGTCCGTAATTACGGTAAACTGACGTCCGTAAAGATATGGGCGGAATTTCTGTACGGCCCAAACTACAGCCAAGTACTCCTGTTCTGTGAATGAGTAATTTTGTTCCGCATTTGTAAGTGCACGGCTGGCGTAGGATACGACTCTCTCTCGGCCTGTGGTGTCACGCTGCAGGAGGACGGCACCGAGGCCATGGCCGCTAGCGTCGGTGTGCAGGCAGGTAGGAACCTGCTCATCGAAGTGACAGAGGACGGGGTCAGATGTCAGCGCCGCCTTGAGGGTGTCAAAAGCGATGTCGCAATCGGTTGTCCAAGTGAAGGCTGTGGCCGACGTCAGCAGCTTGTGCAGTGGCGACGCGATAGAGGCGAAGTCGCGGATGAAACGGCGAAAGTAAGACGCCAGGCCTAGGAAACTTCGTAATTGCTTTTGATTTTCAGGACGAGGGAAGCGTGTCACAGCAGCTACCTTGTCAGGATCTGGGCGAACAGCCTCTTTACTAACAAGGTTGCCCAACACTATGATGTTCTTTCTGGCGAAATGACACTTTTTCGTATTCAGTTGCAGCCCGGCGTTAGAAATGCACGTCAAAACTTCGTGCAACCGCTCAAGATGCTGACGGAAAGTGGAAGAAAAAATGACGATATCATCCAGATAACATAAGCAGGTTTTCCACTTAAGGCCACGAAGAACTGTGTCTATCATACGCTCAAACGTTGCCGGAGCGTTGCATAAACCGAAGGGCATTACGTTAAACTCATAGAGGCCATCGGGTGTTGCAAAGGCCGTCTTGTCCTTGTCCGCTTCATGCATATGTATTTGCCAATACCCTGAGCGGAGATCGAGACTTGAGAAATATTCAGCGCCCTGAAGTGAGTCCAAGGCGTCGTCAATTCGCGGCATCGGATATACGTCTTTCAGCGTGATCTTATTAAGCGCTGGATAATCGACACAAAATCGTACCGAGCCGTTCTTTTTCCGCTGGATAATCGACAAATCGTACCGAGCCGTTCTTTTTCCGGACCAGCACAACAGGCGAAGACCAAGGACTGGACGATGGCCGAATGATGTCGTGTTTCAGCATGTCAGTGACGTTGTCTTCAATGATCTTGCGCTCTGCGGATGATACGCGGTATGGGCGGCGGCGTACAATCGAATTGCCCTCGGTTTCGATGCGGTGCACTGCGACGGAAGTGCGCCCCAAAAGCTTGGAGCGGACGTCAAAAGAAGCACTGTGTTTTCGAAATAGTGCTAAGAGAGCTTCCTTATGCGCCGCAGGGAGGTCAGGATTGATGGTGGCAGTTAAAGCTGTGGTCGTCGCATGGTCATCATTAGTAGTTGGCGACAGTGGTACATCTGTGTGAAGAGGCATCAAGGCAAGATGTTGGGTGTCAGCAAAGCAGGCCACCACGGTACCTTGGGAGAGAACAAGTGGCCGAGATGTAGTGTTACGTGCAGTGACCAACGCTCTGCTGTCATGAAACCTGACCAAGCTGGGCGCAATTACAATCCCACCGGAGAGCCAACGATCGTATGGAGCGAGAAACACATCACCATTAAAGATTGTATCGGACGTCAACGTGAGAACATTCTCGTCGCCAGGTTGAATGGTACAATCGGCCGCCGTGACGAAATGTAGTTTGCGAGCGTCGTCATCAGATGAAAATTCCGTGTGCGCCATATGAACGACTCGCTGACGACAAGATATCGCGGCCGGTGCTGAAGACAGAAAGTCCCATCCTAAAATAAGTGCGTGGCTACATGACGGCAGAACGAGAGCCTGAATGTGGTGAAGTATGCCGTCGATGAAAACTCGCGCTGTGCACACACTGACGGGCTGAACAAGAACTGCATTTGCACACCGAAGGGGAGGTCCAGTATAAGGCGTTTTTACTTTTCGTAAGCGACCGCACAGTTCAATACTAATGACGCAAAGCGCTGCACCCGTGTCTACCAATGCTTGGGTCCATACACCTTCAACACAAACTAACAGTACATTTGAGGGCCGCTGCGGAGGAGTTTCACTTAGTCCGAAAGATGCAGCTTTCCCTCCCGAAGCTGCACTATTTAGTTTTCCGGTCGATGGCCGGGGGTGGTCGAAGTAGCTGGTCGAAGGGGAGAAGTCGAGCGGCGCATCGGTGACGGAGAGCGGCGACGCGAGAAACGGGAACCACCGGCTTCGTCGAGGCTCTGCGGAGATGGTGAGCGACGTTCATAGCGTTGGTAGGAGTGACCGTGCTGTGGAACCGCTGAACGAAACTCGTCTCTTTCGTAGTAGTCATAACCTCGTCTCTCGTCCTGTTGACGGCGTCGGCAAAACCTTGAAATATGGCCACGGATTCCACAATAGTAGCAAACTGGGCGAGGTGGGCGCCATGCGTTCGGAGGCGGAAGCGACGTTCGTGGTGGCAAAACGTTCACCGACTCGTGCATTGTGGGCGCGTACGGTGGTTGCTGTTGAGTAGATTCGAGGGCCGCAACCTGAGCGTAAGTCGGCGTCGGCACAGGGTCACGCCTGGGAGTTTCCGCACATGTCAAGGCAACCAGCTCTTCCCTGATGATGTTGCGGAGGCTGCTGCCAGGAGACGTCGTACGGAGCTCAAAAGGGCTAGAGGTAGCTTGTGCTTGAAGTTCCTCTCGTATGATGGACCTAATCAACGCTCGTAGGTTACTGTCATTTGTTCCGCTAACATACATAAGATGTGTCAGGCTGCAAGCGTAGCAGATGGAGCTCCTCAAGGCGCTGACACGTGGCGATGACTTCGGAAACTGTAGTGGGGTTCTTCACTAAAAGGGCGTTGAATGCCGCAGCCCCAATGCCTTTGAGCAGGTGACGCACTCTGTCAGTCTCGGTCATTGAGTTGTTCGCGCGGCGGCAAAGGGCGAGGACATCTTCTATGTAAGAAGTGTACGACTCACCGGTTTGCTGTACACGCTCCGCTAATTTCTTTTTCGCGATGTCTGACCGGATGGAAGGGTTTGCTAAAATCTGTCGTAGCTGGTGTTTAAAGGAGGTCCAGTCTACGAAGTCCAGCTCGTGGTTGAAAAACCAAGTCTTTGCTACACCAGTCAGGTAGAAGGCGACGCGAGCGAGTTTGGCAGGGTCGTCCCAGTGGTTGAGTGCACCCACGCGGTCGTACTGCTCCAACCAGTCGTCAACATCGTCTCCACGAAGTCCAGCGAACACTGGCGGATCTTTCTGAGGGGTGGTTACCAAGCAGGAAGGGGGTTCCCTTCGGCGCAAGTGTCGAGGATGCGCCAGCGTTGGAGCTTTCGCCTTGTGACATTGCCGAGGTCTGTTGGCACAAACGGCGTCCGGAACGAAGCTCCAGGGGTGTATTGGAGTGGGAGTCGTAGAGGCACCGGTAGAGCGAGATGATTCAGGGACCGGACAGCACAATCCACCACTTGTAAGGCAACGTTTAGGCCGCTAGACACTTCTTTTTATTCGTCGAGCCTCTGCCCCACAACCCAGGCCAGAGAAGTGATGGTGAGTATGTACAGGTGAGATGATGAAAGGTATGAACAATGCTCACTATATATATATATATATATATATATATATATATATATATAGTGAGCATATATATATATATATATATATATATATATATATACGTAGATTATGAAGAGTCTGGCTTCGGTTGCCGTAGAACAAAATAGGAAAAATATATATACGCTTCTAAAAAACTGTTTATTGGTGACGTTTCGATCGGAGACCGATCTTCATCAAGACAAAATTTACCAGGCGCCGATGCGTTTTTATAACATCGCCGTGCCGAGAGAAAGAGAGAAAAAAAAGAAAAAGTGAGAAGAAGCGTACATACTGATAAGTGGTCACACGACCACGTGCGCGTACTGCTACATGCGCATAGCACCTGTATTTGGAAAAAAAACGGTGCAAAAATAAACGAGTGGCCAAAAAAGAGAGAGTGGTCACAGGACCATGTGCGCGTATCTCTACATACTTAGACATAAACACGTGTTTTCTAAAAAAGAAAAAAAAAAGAAAGAAAGGGGAGAAAAAAAAAACGAAAAAAAAAACGAAAATACGAAGTGGACATGTTAAGTACACTCCTGTGGTGCCCCCCGGCACATACCAAGATATACGAAGAAGCATGTTTCAAGAAAAAAGTGAACAAACCAAAAATATGTAGATATAAATCGATGGTCCAGGTGGGCACGTTAAGCACATTCCAGTGGTAAATTGTGAAGGTTCACTACGCAGGCTCATCTCTTCCCGGAGCTTGAACACAACAACACAGTACATTCCTTTCGTTCATTGTCACGTCCCACCTATTCTCCCCTGCCCCTCCTTAGCTGCTCCTAAAGCCTAGTGAGGGGGTCTACGTTCCTACGATCTCCGGTCTGTGGCTCAAGAATAATTGAGAAGAAAATGGAGTGTTTTTCACATTTTTGACGTGGGGTTCGAATATTCTCGGAATGCGCGTGCAGCTCTTGCATGCCCGACAACGTGTTCCGAGTGATATGCGAAAAAAATACTAATAAAAAAAAAAAGGAAAGAAGTTTGGTTAGGATCATTATTATCCTGAATCTTCCAGAGCGCGGATTGAGGACAGTGTACCCGGAGTGATATTTAGACCAGCCTTTAATGTATCAAATTTATAAATCATGTATGATTCGCGCTGCTCACGCTCCCTTGTACTGGAGAAACCGCTTTGTAAGAGTGTGACCTTGATGGACACCAATATTCCGCATAGTGACGGCATCAAAACATTAGTAGAGTCTTATAGTGCGCATAAATTGGATGACTCACCAAACCCAACAGTCATTGAAACCCTTGCTAAGCTGGTACTTCAACTCAACAGCTTCGAGTTTCATAACCAATACTATTTACAAATTAATGGCACTGCTATGGGGACTCGTATGGCACCTAACTACGCAAACATCTTTATGAATGATCTTGAAACTAAGTTCCTATCAACCCAGAAAATTAAGCCACTTCTTTACAGACGCTTCTTAGATGATATTTTTATTATTTGGACGGATACGCAAGAGTGCTTAATTAATTTTATAGAATCTTTCAACAAAGTTCATCCAGACATAACATTCACCTATTCATACTCAACAACTGAAATAAATTCTCTAGACGTCCACGTAAAGGTAAAAGACGGATCATTAACTACTAACGTTTACAAAAAGCCTACAGACAGGCAGCAATACCTTCATTTCGATAGCTGTCACCCTCGTCACTGCAAGGCGTCCATCCCGTACTCGCAGGCCCACCGATTCAAAAGAATTTGCTCCCGCCCCGAAGACTTTGAGGCCAACGCAGAGAACTTGCGCAACATACTTGCAAAGCAACATTATCCTCCTTCTATAGTCAACGACGCCATACATAAAGCGGCAAACCTAGATCGCCAGCAGCTACTTTACCAGCAGAAAGAATTAAAACAAGAGGGACGGAAAAACTTAGTTCTAACATTTGGGAGCAACCCCCCCCAACGTAAACAAAATTCTAAAGAAACACTTTAGCATCTTACAACAGAGTGAACGGCTATCAAAAATTTTCCCTTCCCCTCCGCGAGTTGTATATAGACGCCCCAAAAACATTAAAGATTATCTTGTTCGTTCAAAAACCGATAAGACACCTATAACTGGATGTCAGCCATGCGGCAAGGCCCGCTGCAAGGTGTGCAAACACATACAGGTAACCAACGTTGCTCAAAGCACACATTCCAATTTCAAATACTCCATTCACTCAAACCTTAACTGCGACAGCTCTAATGTAGTATACCTTCTCGAGTGCGGAATATGCAGTATTCAATACATAGGTCAGACTGACACGGCCTTCCGCACCCGCTTCAATAACCATCGTTCACATGTTCATTCGCTTCCGGATCTGCCTCTGTCTCGGCATATAAACTCCGAAAACCACCCGTTTGATTCCATCAAGGTCACACTCTTACAAAGCGGTTTCTCCAGTACAAGGGAGCGTGAGCAGCGCGAATCATACATGATTTATAAATTTGATACATTAAAGGCTGGTCTAAATATCACTCCGGGTACACTGTCCTCAATCCGCGCTCTGGAAGATTCAGGATAATAATGATCCTAACCAAACTTCTTTCCTTTTTTTTTTATTAGTATTTTTTCGCATATCACTCGGAACACGTTGTCGGGCATGCAAGAGCTGCACGCGCATTCCGAGAATATTCGAACCCCACGTCAAAAATGTGAAAAACACTCCATTTTCTTCTCAATTATTCTTGAGCCACAGACCGGAGATCGTAGGAACGTAGACCCCCCTCACTAGGCTTTAGGAGCAGCTAAGGAGGGGCAGGGGAGAATAGGTGGGACGTGACAATGGACGAAAGGAATGTACTGTGTTGTTGTGTTCAAGCTCCGGGAAGAGATGAGCCTGCGTAGTGAACCTTCACAATTTACCACTGGAATGTGCTTAACGTGCCCACCTGGACCATCGATGTATATCTACATATTTTTGGTTTGTTCACTTTTTTCTTGAAACATGCTTCTTCGTATATCTTGGTATGTGCCGGGGGGCACCACAGGAGTGTACTTAACATGTCCACTTCGTATTTTCGTTTTTTTTTTTCGTTTTTTTTCTCCCCTTTCTTCTTTTTTTTTTCTTTTTTTTTTTTAGAAAACACGTGTTTATGTCTAAGTATGTAGAGATACGCGCACATGGTCCTGTGACCACTCTCTCTTTTTTGGCCACTCGTTTATTTTTGCACCGTTTTTTTTTTTTCCAAATACAGGTGCTATGCGCATGTAGCAGTACGCGCACGTGGCCGTGTGACCACTTATCAGTATGTACGCTTCTTCTCACTTTTTCTTTTTTTCTCTCTTTCTCTCGGCACGGCGATGTTATAAAAACGCATCGGCGCCTGGTAAATTTTGTCTTGATGAAGATCGGTCTCCGATCGAAACGTCACCAATAAACAGTTTTTTAGAAGCGTATATATATTTTTCACACACACACATATATATATATATATATATATATATATATATATATATATATATATATGTATATATATATATATATATATATATGTGTGTGTGTGTGTGTGTGTCACACATATCCGCAGCATGGAAGCGACGGCAAGACCCCACCGAAAGTTGTAATTACGTGGGAATGTAAATTACGGCTACCGAAACCTAACACGCCTCTGATTCCGGGGCACAAATTCAAGATGGAGCAGTGGGAGACTGCTCGCCGGCGAGAAACAAGACGCCGAAGTGGCGCTTCTGGACCAGGCGCGGCGTGCTGCTGAGGCCAGTGGAGCCCTGGACTAGGGGCCCCACCCGCCTGTTTCTCAAACCCTTTTTTTTCCCTTTAATAAACGTTTTCCTATCTATCGTAAATGAAGAAGCATGTTCGGCTCAAATTGAACGAGGACACATTACACAATAGAACAGGACGCGTGCCGTCTTCCAACAAATTTTATTCCACAGTGGAAAGAAGATATTGAAGCACAAGCAAACCACATGATGATATGCGGGCGCATCACGGATTTTCTTAATAACCAACTAACCGCATCGTGGTGCTTACAAAACTAACCTCTTTATCTTGAAGGGACACTGAAGCCGTGCTGGTGCACTTGTAGACCCCTCTGCCTTTTCTAATACGCATCTAATGCTTCGCTCTCCGTCATTTCTTTTGCTCTGCCTATAAACCTTGCTTTAGTGAACTTGTGTGGCCCAACCAGGCAGTGTGTCAATGACAGGGCCAGACAACACCGCCTCAATGCAAAAAAATGGTTTTGGTAGCATGATTGCAACGCATTGCAAGGTGTGTGCATGCTTCCCCAAAGTGCGGATTGTACCCCGAAAGAAAAGGCGCAGATACAAGTAGTAGAGGCGTATTACATATGGCACAGGGCCGACGCCTGCATTAGCACGGCTTCTCTGTCCCTTCAAGATAAGGAGGTTAGTATTAAGAAAAACTGTGATTAGCGCGCACATCATGATGTCGTTTGCTCGTGCTCTAAAGCATCTTTCCACTGTGGAATAAAGTTAACGGGAAGTCGGCACCCGTCTTGTTCTTTTGTGTGAAGTGCCCTCGTTCAATTTGCGCCAAACATTTCCTCAGTTATGAACCAGTACCAACTAGTTCAAACCAGGAATTTGCCAGCGAAAGTATCCGTGTGGATAGTATCGCATGCTATCTGCTGTGTTCGGCGCGTCATTTGCTTCTGGAACATGCTGATTAACTTACATTGCACAAAGAGTTACGGTGCACTTTTGCAATACCTCGTTAAAAAAAGTTGCGTACCCACAGTGACTGATCCACAAGAGTGGGCCCTGCCAAAGGCGGATGTAGGTTGTTATGTTTCACTGCGAAAATCCGTTGTCAGAGGGTATAAACTTTGTGCTCAATCATCCTAGTTTTTTGTTGTCATCGTCATCAAGCCAAAAGAAAAGCAACGTCGACCGTGGAGACTTCTTCGCACTCGATCGCGAATGTCCTGCTTAAACTGCGACCTCGTGCGGATACGTGCCAGGGAATAACTGCTCTGAATGCGGTACGAAAATGACGCACGCGTACTTTCTCCGTAGTCAGTGGAAAGGAATGACCGACAACGAGCCGGCAATGGCGAACTGTGTGTGTCGCATGCACGAGGGATGCGATGCGGGCTTTTTGGTGTCGATATGTGCCTTCTTTTTGTCCTGTCGTGTATGTGCGCAACAAAGGAACCTATTGAAGATGTTGCATGCAACTGTGGACTTCGACAATGAAAACTTAAGTCTAGAAAACTAAATAAATAAATGGAAAGTTGATACGAAACTAAAGAATAGCGCCATTAAACACTATCAAAGAACAATAACGTCTTATAAAGTTCCTTTTAGTTGACGCAGTTGAGGCAATTCAGCGAAATTAAGGTATCTGCTCGATAATATCAGAAATATTGCCCGCAAAAATGGCGCCAAATAAAAATTCAAAAATGTAAGTGTTTGTTGCACTTGGGTTTTTAGACATTTAATTAAAAGCGCCAAAACGATATGAACCTAACAAAATTTTCCATTTCTTTTTCTTAGCTTAAAATTAGGAATCAAACGTGCAGATAAAGTAGAATATATAAACTACGGACAACAGACCAATTTGAAACAAAAATCCGAATTTTATGTGTATATTCAGAACTTGCCAGATCGACACACGATGTCCACAAGTTTTGACACCAGACCGAAAACGATTATGCATCAAGAAAAAGGGGAAAGACATATCAGGGTTTGAGCGCCCAGACACCTGCAGCACCATACGTCTAACTCAAGTAAGTAATTCGTCACGTTCAGCGAAACTCCAAATTTATCTCTGCCGCCTGTCAGAGGTTAATCAGGTCGTCAGCGAGTCGCTGCCACTGAAATGGGACTTGGCTAGATATGTGTTCCAGCCATATTCTTAGAACTCTAAAACAGGAAAACGTAAAATTTGTATCACCGAGTCTACATAGCAGTATGCAGCCGAATAACAGTGATGATATTAACCCCTGAGAAAAAATGGCAGTCATTGTTCAATGGAACTGCCGTGGTCTCGTGCGCAAACTGGGTGATAAAAATACATTTTATACCGTTTCTCTGCTTTAGGTTTATGTGCTCGGAGACAAACTTGGGTCTTAAAACGCGAGCTTTCTTAGACAGCACAAAGTTGCCCGCATAGAGCGTGGCACCATCGGTAGTCTATCAGGCGACATCGCAATTATAATGCAATTCAGTGCTACATCACAAGGATATCGGTTACATGCGGATTTAGAGGCAATTGCGGTTAGTGTAGTGTCATTTTAAACCTAAACTATTCGCTCCATACACTTCTTCATACACAGGTTTCACTTACAGACCTGGAGGAAATCGTTGAACAGCTCCCAAAACCAGCTCCCATACGGATTTAGAGGCAATTGCGGTTAGTGTAGTGTCAATTTAAACCTTAACTATTCGCTCCATACACTTCTTCATACACAGGTTTCACTTACAGACCTGGAGGAACTCGTTGAACAGCTCCCAAAACCAGCTCCCATACGGATTTAGAGGCAATTGCGGTTAGTGTAGTGTCAATTTAAACCTTAACTATTCGCTCCATACACTTCTTCATACACAGGTTTCACTTACAGACCTGGAGGAACTTGTTGAACAGCTCCCAAAACCAGCTCCCATACGGATTTAGAGGCAATTGGGGTTAGTGTAGTGTCAATTTAAACCTTAATTATTCGCTCCATACACTTCTTCATACACAGGTTTCACTTACAGACCTGGAGGAACTTGTTGAACAGCTCCCAAAACCAGCTCCCATACGGATTTAGAGGCAATTGCGGTTAGTGTAGTGTCAATTTAAACCTTAACTATTCGCTCCATACACTTCTTCATACACAGGTTTCACTTACAGACCTGGAGGAACTTGTTGAACAGCTCCCAAAACCAGCTCCCATACGGATTTAGAGGCAATTGCGGTTAGTGTAGTGTCAATTTAAACCTTAACTATTCGCTCCATACACTTCTTCATACACAGGTTTCACTTACAGACCTGGAGGAACTCGTTGAACAGCTCCCAAAACCAGCTCCCATACGGATTTAGAGGCAATTGCGGTTAGTGTAGTGTCAATTTAAACCTTAACTATTCGCTCCATACACTTCTTCATACACAGGTTTCACTTACAGACCTGGAGGAACTTGTTGAACAGCTCCCAAAACCAGCTCCCATACGGATTTAGAGGCAATTGCGGTTAGTGTAGTGTCAATTTAAACCTTAATTATTCGCTCCATACACTTCTTCATACACAGGTTTCACTTACAGACCTGGAGGAACTTGTTGAACAGCTCCCAAAACCAGCTCCCATACGGATTTAGAGGCAATTGCGGTTAGTGTAGTGTCAATTTAAACCTTAACTATTCGCTCCATACACTTCTTCATACACAGGTTTCACTTACAGACCTGGAGGAACTTGTTGAACAGCTCCCAAAACCAGCTCCCATACGGATTTAGAGGCAATTGCGGTTAGTGTAGTGTCAATTTAAACCTTAACTATTCGCTCCATACACTTCTTCATACACAGGTTTCACTTACAGACCTGGAGGAACTCGTTGAACAGCTCCCAAAACCAGCTCCCATACGGATTTAGAGGCAATTGCGGTTAGTGTAGTGTCAATTTAAACCTTAACTATTCGCTCCATACACTTCTTCATACACAGGTTTCACTTACAGACCTGGAGGAACTTGTTGAACAGCTCCCAAAACCAGCTCCCATACGGATTTAGAGGCAATTGCGGTTAGTGTAGTGTCAATTTAAACCTTAACTATTCGCTCCATACACTTCTTCATACACAGGTTTCACTTACAGACCTGGAGGAACTTGTTGAACAGCTCCCAAAACCAGCTCCCATACGGATTTAGAGGCAATTGCGGTTAGTGTAGTGTCAATTTAAACCTTAACTATTCGCTCCATACACTTCTTCATACACAGGTTTCACTTACAGACCTGGAGGAACTCGTTGAACAGCTCCCAAAACCAGCTCCCATACGGATTTAGAGGCAATTGCGGTTAGTGTAGTGTCAATTTAAACCTTAACTATTCGCTCCATACACTTCTTCATACACAGGTTTCACTTACAGACCTGGAGGAACTTGTTGAACAGCTCCCAAAACCAGCTCCCATACGGATTTAGAGGCAATTGCGGTTAGTGTAGTGTCAATTTAAACCTTAACTATTCGCTCCATACACTTCTTCATACACAGGTTTCACTTACAGACCTGGAGGAACTTGTTGAACAGCTCCCAAAACCAGCTCCCATACGGATTTAGAGGCAATTGCGGTTAGTGTAGTGTCAATTTAAACCTTAACTATTCGCTCCATACACTTCTTCATACACAGGTTTCACTTACAGACCTGGAGGAACTCGTTGAACAGCTCCCAAAACCAGCTCCCATACGGATTTAGAGGCAATTGCGGTTAGTGTAGTGTCAATTTAAACCTTAACTATTCGCTCCATACACTTCTTCATACACAGGTTTCACTTACAGACCTGGAGGAACTTGTTGAACAGCTCCCAAAACCAGCTCCCATACGGATTTAGAGGCAATTGCGGTTAGTGTAGTGTCAATTTAAACCTTAACTATTCGCTCCATACACTTCTTCATACACAGGTTTCACTTACAGACCTGGAGGAACTTGTTGAACAGCTCCCAAAACCAGCTCCCATACGGATTTAGAGGCAATTGCGGTTAGTGTAGTGTCAATTTAAACCTTAACTATTCGCTCCATACACTTCTTCATACACAGGTTTCACTTACAGACCTGGAGGAACTCGTTGAACAGCTCCCAAAACCAGCTCCCATACGGATTTAGAGGCAATTGCGGTTAGTGTAGTGTCAATTTAAACCTTAACTATTCGCTCCATACACTTCTTCATACACAGGTTTCACTTACAGACCTGGAGGAACTTGTTGAACAGCTCCCAAAACCAGCTCCCATACGGATTTAGAGGCAATTGCGGTTAGTGTAGTGTCAATTTAAACCTTAACTATTCGCTCCATACACTTCTTCATACACAGGTTTCACTTACAGACCTGGAGGAACTCGTTGAACAGCTCCCAAAACCAGCTCCCATACGGATTTAGAGGCAATTGCGGTTAGTGTAGTGTCAATTTAAACCTTAACTATTCGCTCCATACACTTCTTCATACACAGGTTTCACTTACAGACCTGGAGGAACTTGTTGAACAGCTCCCAAAACCAGCTCCCATACGGATTTAGAGGCAATTGCGGTTAGTGTAGTGTCAATTTAAACCTTAACTATTCGCTCCATACACTTCTTCATACACAGGTTTCACTTACAGACCTGGAGGAACTTGTTGAACAGCTCCCAAAACCAGCTCCCATACGGATTTAGAGGCAATTGCGGTTAGTGTAGTGTCAATTTAAACCTTAACTATTCGCTCCATACACTTCTTCATACACAGGTTTCACTTACAGACCTGGAGGAACTTGTTGAACAGCTCCCAAAACCAGCTCCCATACGGATTTAGAGGCAATTGCGGTTAGTGTAGTGTCAATTTAAACCTTAACTATTCGCTCCATACACTTCTTCATACACAGGTTTCACTTACAGACCTGGAGGAACTCGTTGAACAGCTCCCAAAACCAGCTCCCATACGGATTTAGAGGCAATTGCGGTTAGTGTAGTGTCAATTTAAACCTTAACTATTCGCTCCATACACTTCTTCATACACAGGTTTCACTTACAGACCTGGAGGAACTCGTTGAACAGCTCCCAAAACCAGCTCCCATACGGATTTAGAGGCAATTGCGGTTAGTGTAGTGTCAATTTAAACCTTAACTATTCGCTCCATACACTTCTTCATACACAGGTTTCACTTACAGACCTGGAGGAACTCGTTGAACAGCTCCCAAAACCAGCTCCCATACGGATTTAGAGGCAATTGCGGTTAGTGTAGTGTCAATTTAAACCTTAACTATTCGCTCCATACACTTCTTCATACACAGGTTTCACTTACAGACCTGGAGGAACTCGTTGAACAGCTCCCAAAACCAGCTCCCATACGGATTTAGAGGCAATTGCGGTTAGTGTAGTGTCAATTTAAACCTTAACTATTCGCTCCATACACTTCTTCATACACAGGTTTCACTTACAGACCTGGAGGAACTTGTTGAACAGCTCCCAAAACCAGCTCCCATACGGATTTAGAGGCAATTGCGGTTAGTGTAGTGTCAATTTAAACCTTAACTATTCGCTCCATACACTTCTTCATACACAGGTTTCACTTACAGACCTGGAGGAACTCGTTGAACAGCTCCCAAAACCAGCTCCCATACGGATTTAGAGGCAATTGCGGTTAGTGTAGTGTCAATTTTAAACCTTAACTATTCGCTCCATACACTTCTTCATACACAGGTTTCACTTACAGACCTGGAGGAACTCGTTGAACAGCTCCCAAAACCAGCTCCCATACGGATTTAGAGGCAATTGCGGTTAGTGTAGTGTCAATTTAAACCTTAACTATTCGCTCCATACACTTCTTCATACACAGGTTTCACTTACAGACCTGGAGGAACTTGTTGAACAGCTCCCAAAACCAGCTCCCATACGGATTTAGAGGCAATTGCGGTTAGTGTAGTGTCAATTTAAACCTTAACTATTCGCTCCATACACTTCTTCATACACAGGTTTCACTTACAGACCTGGAGGAACTCGTTGAACAGCTCCCAAAACCAGCTCCCATACGGATTTAGAGGCAATTGCGGTTAGTGTAGTGTCAATTTAAACCTTAACTATTCGCTCCATACACTTCTTCATACACAGGTTTCACTTACAGACCTGGAGGAACTCGTTGAACAGCTCCCAAAACCAGCTCCCATACGGATTTAGAGGCAATTGCGGTTAGTGTAGTGTCAATTTAAACCTTAACTATTCGCTCCATACACTTCTTCATACACAGGTTTCACTTACAGACCTGGAGGAACTCGTTGAACAGCTCCCAAAACCAGCTCCCATACGGATTTAGAGGCAATTGCGGTTAGTGTAGTGTCAATTTAAACCTTAACTATTCGCTCCATACACTTCTTCATACACAGGTTTCACTTACAGACCTGGAGGAACTCGTTGAACAGCTCCCAAAACCAGCTCCCATACGGATTTAGAGGCAATTGCGGTTAGTGTAGTGTCAATTTAAACCTTAACTATTCGCTCCATACACTTCTTCATACACAGGTTTCACTTACAGACCTGGAGGAACTTGTTGAACAGCTCCCAAAACCAGCTCCCATACGGATTTAGAGGCAATTGCGGTTAGTGTAGTGTCAATTTAAACCTTAACTATTCGCTCCATACACTTCTTCATACACAGGTTTCACTTACAGACCTGGAGGAACTTGTTGAACAGCTCCCAAAACCAGCTCCCATACGGATTTAGAGGCAATTGCGGTTAGTGTAGTGTCAATTTAAACCTTAACTATTCGCTCCATACACTTCTTCATACACAGGTTTCACTTACAGACCTGGAGGAACTCGTTGAACAGCTCCCAAAACCAGCTCCCATACGGATTTAGAGGCAATTGCGGTTAGTGTAGTGTCAATTTAAACCTTAACTATTCGCTCCATACACTTCTTCATACACAGGTTTCACTTACAGACCTGGAGGAACTTGTTGAACAGCTCCCAAAACCAGCTCCCATACGGATTTAGAGGCAATTGCGGTTAGTGTAGTGTCAATTTAAACCTTAACTATTCGCTCCATACACTTCTTCATACACAGGTTTCACTTACAGACCTGGAGGAACTTGTTGAACAGCTCCCAAAACCAGCTCCCATACGGATTTAGAGGCAATTGCGGTTAGTGTAGTGTCAATTTAAACCTTAACTATTCGCTCCATACACTTCTTCATACACAGGTTTCACTTACAGACCTGGAGGAACTCGTTGAACAGCTCCCAAAACCAGCTCCCATACGGATTTAGAGGCAATTGCGGTTAGTGTAGTGTCAATTTAAACCTTAACTATTCGCTCCATACACTTCTTCATACACAGGTTTCACTTACAGACCTGGAGGAACTTGTTGAACAGCTCCCAAAACCAGCTCCCATACGGATTTAGAGGCAATTGCGGTTAGTGTAGTGTCAATTTAAACCTTAACTATTCGCTCCATACACTTCTTCATACACAGGTTTCACTTACAGACCTGGAGGAACTCGTTGAACAGCTCCCAAAACCAGCTCCCATACGGATTTAGAGGCAATTGCGGTTAGTGTAGTGTCAATTTAAACCTTAACTATTCGCTCCATACACTTCTTCATACACAGGTTTCACTTACAGACCTGGAGGAACTTGTTGAACAGCTCCCAAAACCAGCTCCCATACGGATTTAGAGGCAATTGCGGTTAGTGTAGTGTCAATTTAAACCTTAACTATTCGCTCCATACACTTCTTCATACACAGGTTTCACTTACAGACCTGGAGGAACTTGTTGAACAGCTCCCAAAACCAGCTCCCATACGGATTTAGAGGCAATTGCGGTTAGTGTAGTGTCAATTTAAACCTTAACTATTCGCTCCATACACTTCTTCATACACAGGTTTCACTTACAGACCTGGAGGAACTCGTTGAACAGCTCCCAAAACCAGCTCCCATACGGATTTAGAGTCAATTGCGGTTAGTGTAGTGTCAATTTAAACCTTAACTATTCGCTCCATACACTTCTTCATACACAGGTTTCACTTACAGACCTGGAGGAACTTGTTGAACAGCTCCCAAAACCAGCTCCCATACGGATTTAGAGGCAATTGCGGTTAGTGTAGTGTCAATTTAAACCTTAACTATTCGCTCCATACACTTCTTCATACACAGGTTTCACTTACAGACCTGGAGGAACTTGTTGAACAGCTCCCAAAACCAGCTCCCATACGGATTTAGAGGCAATTGCGGTTAGTGTAGTGTCAATTTAAACCTTAACTATTCGCTCCATACACTTCTTCATACACAGGTTTCACTTACAGACCTGGAGGAACTCGTTGAACAGCTCCCAAAACCAGCTCCCATACGGATTTAGAGGCAATTGCGGTTAGTGTAGTGTCAATTTAAACCTTAACTATTCGCTCCATACACTTCTTCATACACAGGTTTCACTTACAGACCTGGAGGAACTTGTTGAACAGCTCCCAAAACCAGCTCCCATACGGATTTAGAGGCAATTGCGGTTAGTGTAGTGTCAATTTAAACCTTAACTATTCGCTCCATACACTTCTTCATACACAGGTTTCACTTACAGACCTGGAGGAACTTGTTGAACAGCTCCCAAAACCAGCTCCCATACGGATTTAGAGGCAATTGCGGTTAGTGTAGTGTCAATTTAAACCTTAACTATTCGCTCCATACACTTCTTCATACACAGGTTTCACTTACAGACCTGGAGGAACTTGTTGAACAGCTCCCAAAACCAGCTCCCATACGGATTTAGAGGCAATTGCGGTTAGTGTAGTGTCAATTTAAACCTTAACTATTCGCTCCATACACTTCTTCATACACAGGTTTCACTTACAGACCTGGAGGAACTTGTTGAACAGCTCCCAAAACCAGCTCCCATACGGATTTAGAGGCAATTGCGGTTAGTGTAGTGTCAATTTAAACCTTAACTATTCGCTCCATACACTTCTTCATACACAGGTTTCACTTACAGACCTGGAGGAACTTGTTGAACAGCTCCCAAAACCAGCTCCCATACGGATTTAGAGGCAATTGCGGTTAGTGTAGTGTCAATTTAAACCTTAACTATTCGCTCCATACACTTCTTCATACACAGGTTTCACTTACAGACCTGGAGGAACTCGTTGAACAGCTCCCAAAACCAGCTCCCATACGGATTTAGAGGCAATTGCGGTTAGTGTAGTGTCAATTTAAACCTTAACTATTCGCTCCATACACTTCTTCATACACAGGTTTCACTTACAGACCTGGAGGAACTTGTTGAACAGCTCCCAAAACCAGCTCCCATACGGATTTAGAGGCAATTGCGGTTAGTGTAGTGTCAATTTAAACCTTAACTATTCGCTCCATACACTTCTTCATACACAGGTTTCACTTACAGACCTGGAGGAACTCGTTGAACAGCTCCCAAAACCAGCTCCCATACGGATTTAGAGGCAATTGCGGTTAGTGTAGTGTCAATTTAAACCTTAACTATTCGCTCCATACACTTCTTCATACACAGGTTTCACTTACAGACCTGGAGGAACTTGTTGAACAGCTCCCAAAACCAGCTCCCACACGGATTTAGAGGCAATTGCGGTTAGTGTAGTGTCAATTTAAACCTTAACTATTCGCTCCATGCACTTCTTCATACACAGGTTTCACTTACAGACCTGGAGGAACTTGTTGAACAGCTCCCAAAACCAGCTCCCATACGGATTTAGAGGCAATTGCGGTTAGTGTAGTGTCAATTTAAACCTTAACTATTCGCTCCATACACTTCTTCATACACAGGTTTCACTTACAGACCTGGAGGAACTCGTTGAACAGCTCCCAAAACCAGCTCCCATAGGGATTTAGAGTCAATTGCGGTTAGTGTAGTGTCAATTTAAACCTTAACTATTCGCTCCATACACTTCTTCATACACAGGTTTCACTTACAGACCTGGAGGAACTTGTTGAACAGCTCCCAAAACCAGCTCCCATACGGATTTAGAGGCAATTGCGGTTAGTGTAGTGTCAATTTAAACCTTAACTATTCGCTCCATACACTTCTTCATACACAGGTTTCACTTACAGACCTGGAGGAACTTGTTGAACAGCTCCCAAAACCAGCTCCCATACGGATTTAGAGGCAATTGCGGTTAGTGTAGTGTCAATTTAAACCTTAACTATTCGCTCCATACACTTCTTCATACACAGGTTTCACTTACAGACCTGGAGGAACTCGTTGAACAGCTCCCAAAACCAGCTCCCATACGGATTTAGAGGCAATTGCGGTTAGTGTAGTGTCAATTTAAACCTTAACTATTCGCTCCATACACTTCTTCATACACAGGTTTCACTTACAGACCTGGAGGAACTTGTTGAACAGCTCCCAAAACCAGCTCCCATACGGATTTAGAGGCAATTGCGGTTAGTGTAGTGTCAATTTAAACCTTAACTATTCGTTCCATGCACTTCTTCATACACAGGTTTCACTTACAGACCTGGAGGAACTCGTTGAACAGCTCCCAAAACCAGCTCCCATACGGATTTAGAGGCAATTGCGGTTAGTGTAGTGTCAATTTAAACCTTAACTATTCGCTCCATACACTTCTTCATACACAGGTTTCACTTACAGACCTGGAGGAACTCGTTGAACAGCTCCCAAAACCAGCTCCCATACGGATTTAGAGGTCAATTGCGGTTAGTGTAGTGTCAATTTAAACCTTAACTATTCGCTCCATACACTTCTTCATACGCAGGTTTCACTTACAGACCTGGAGGAACTTGTTGAACAGCTCCCAAAACCAGCTCCCATAGGGATTTAGAGGCAATTGCGGTTAGTGTAGTGTCAATTTAAACCTTAACTATTCGCTCCATACACTTCTTCATACACAGGTTTCACTTACAGACCTGGAGGAACTTGTTGAACAGCTCCCAAAACCAGCTCCCATACGGATTTAGAGGCAATTGCGGTTAGTGTAGTGTCAATTTAAACCTTAACTATTCGCTCCATACACTTCTTCATACACAGGTTTCACTTACAGACCTGGAGGAACTCGTTGAACAGCTCCCAAAACCAGCTCCCATACGGATTTAGAGTCAATTGCGGTTAGTGTAGTGTCAATTTAAACCTTAACTATTCGCTCCATACACTTCTTCATACACAGGTTTCACTTACAGACCTGGAGGAACTTGTTGAACAGCTCCCAAAACCAGCTCCCATACGGATTTAGAGGCAATTGCGGTTAGTGTAGTGTCAATTTAAACCTTAACTATTCGCTCCATACACTTCTTCATACACAGGTTTCACTTACAGACCTGGAGGAACTTGTTGAACAGCTCCCAAAACCAGCTCCCATACGGATTTAGAGGCAATTGCGGTTAGTGTAGTGTCAATTTAAACCTTAACTATTCGCTCCATACACTTCTTCATACACAGGTTTCACTTACAGACCTGGAGGAACTTGTTGAACAGCTCCCAAAACCAGCTCCCATACGGATTTAGAGGCAATTGCGGTTAGTGTAGTGTCAATTTAAACCTTAACTATTCGCTCCATACACTTCTTCATACACAGGTTTCACTTACAGACCTGGAGGAACTTGTTGAACAGCTCCCAAAACCAGCTCCCATACGGATTTAGAGGCAATTGCGGTTAGTGTAGTGTCAATTTAAACCTTAACTATTCGCTCCATACACTTCTTCATACACAGGTTTCACTTACAGACCTGGAGGAACTTGTTGAACAGCTCCCAAAACCAGCTCCCATACGGATTTAGAGGCAATTGCGGTTAGTGTAGTGTCAATTTAAACCTTAACTATTCGCTCCATACACTTCTTCATACACAGGTTTCACTTACAGACCTGGAGGAACTTGTTGAACAGCTCCCAAAACCAGCTCCCATACGGATTTAGAGGCAATTGCGGTTAGTGTAGTGTCAATTTAAACCTTAACTATTCGCTCCATACACTTCTTCATACACAGGTTTCACTTACAGACCTGGAGGAACTCGTTGAACAGCTCCCAAAACCAGCTCCCATACGGATTTAGAGGTCAATTGCGGTTAGTGTAGTGTCAATTTAAACCTTAACTATTCGCTCCATACACTTCTTCATACACAGGTTTCACTTACAGACCTGGAGGAACTTGTTGAACAGCTCCCAAAACCAGCTCCCATACGGATTTAGAGGCAATTGCGGTTAGTGTAGTGTCAATTTAAACCTTAACTATTCGCTCCATACACTTCTTCATACACAGGTTTCACTTACAGACCTGGAGGAACTTGTTGAACAGCTCCCAAAACCAGCTCCCATACGGATTTAGAGGCAATTGCGGTTAGTGTAGTGTCAATTTAAACCTTAACTATTCGCTCCATACACTTCTTCATACACAGGTTTCACTTACAGACCTGGAGGAACTTGTTGAACAGCTCCCAAAACCAGCTCCCATACGGATTTAGAGGCAATTGCGGTTAGTGTAGTGTCAATTTAAACCTTAACTATTCGCTCCATACACTTCTTCATACACAGGTTTCACTTACAGACCTGGAGGAACTTGTTGAACAGCTCCCAAAACCAGCTCCCATACGGATTTAGAGGCAATTGCGGTTAGTGTAGTGTCAATTTAAACCTTAACTATTCGCTCCATACACTTCTTCATACACAGGTTTCACTTACAGACCTGGAGGAACTTGTTGAACAGCTCCCAAAACCAGCTCCCATACGGATTTAGAGGCAATTGCGGTTAGTGTAGTGTCAATTTAAACCTTAACTATTCGCTCCATACACTTCTTCATACACAGGTTTCACTTACAGACCTGGAGGAACTTGTTGAACAGCTCCCAAAACCAGCTCCCATACGGATTTAGAGGCAATTGCGGTTAGTGTAGTGTCAATTTAAACCTTAACTATTCGCTCCATACACTTCTTCATACACAGGTTTCACTTACAGACCTGGAGGAACTTGTTGAACAGCTCCCAAAACCAGCTCCCATACGGATTTAGAGGTCAATTGCGGTTAGTGTAGTGTCAATTTAAACCTCTATTGCATGGCGTCCCATATTGGGCACTTACCGATTAACATTTTTTATAGCGGGCGCAAGAGGAGCAGTAAAGTAAAAGAGGTGTGGCCGTACAATGCATACAGCAATCCATTAAAAAAGTCGTG